>SOPF01025042.1:7960-18263 GCA_012979155.1 Hypericum perforatum | reverse complement strand
CTCCAGAACCACCTCCACCTCCTAGTCCACCTCCTGCACCACCACCAAGCCCACCTCCACCTCCCAGTCCACCTCCTGCACCACCACCGAGCCCACCGCCACCTCCCAAACCACCTCCACCACCACCACCGAGCCCACCGCCACCTCCGTACCCTACTCCCGCACCGCCACCGAGCCCACCACCACCACCGTACCCTCCTCCTGCACCACCACCCAATCCTCCTCCTGCATCACCGCCTAGCCCACCGCCACCTCCATACCCTCCTCCCGCACCACCACCCAATCCCCCGCCGCCACCCAAACCACCACCACCCCCAAAACCACCACCTCCGAACCCGGGCCTCAAATGAGGATGGGGTAGGAACAAGTGTTTGTCGTCTCTAACACCACCCGCAACTTCGTGGTGGTTATCGGCCGCCACGAAGCCGGACACCAGAAGAGCACAAAAGAAAACCCCAACAACCACATTGTTACCTATACCCATTTTCGACGTCGTATTATCTCTTTAACACCAAGGCAAAGCAGTTGGAGTGTTTGTTGTGTGATATCTTTAGGATGTCTTTATAAGGGTGAACTGAGGAGGAGGGTGCAGCTTAGCTCATGCATTAGACATGCGAAATTAAATGGGAAAGGTACACTTTGAGGGACTATTTTGAAATGGGGGGACTATTTTGATAATCTATAAACAAAATAGTGATCGGTTTGGTGATATGTTACATGACACGTCCATGACAACTTCAACAACGAAAGTGGATATTTCGTTCATTCGTTGTGTTTGGGGGATTGGGTGGCTCTTGCAGATAGCCAAGTGGCAGAAGCAGCTACCCAAAAAACGCTAGTTATCTGAACAAAATTAATCACAGAAACCAAACTTAAATTTCGAAACCACATACCCTAAAATGTAATTCTTAAAACTACATAATGCTAATTTGTTATTTTCTCAAATTAAACTGAAAGAGAATTTTGCATCAAATTTTCACCTTAGTGCTTTTTTATCGAGTACCACGATCATAAGGATTTCTCTTTGCACACATTAATAACGTCTACTTAGCTATATTATCCCCGTTATTCAATATTCAAACAAATTATTACTCTTATTGCACATGTGATTCGGTAGAGTAAACTTATTTTTCAGCTATTAAAAATTAGTTTTGATGCTACATTAACTGACAATTTAAGTAGATGCAATTTTTTTTAGTGAAAATCATAAACTGTTTATCTTTTTAAGTATATTGTAACATGCACTAAAGTGACTTTGCCAAACTTTTATTAGTATTGTGATAGTTCTAACGTATGAAATTAAGATTGGGCAAATGAAAGTTTACTTAAAAAAGAAAAGGTGAACATCATAACGTTCATCCTAAATTTAGAAAATATTAAACACTTACTGGTGATATCCAAGAAGTGTTTTGTTGCAATCAGGCTAGAATTTGTCATATAATTTCCTATGATATTTGGTTAATAAAACTTCAACTTTTCCCATAACTTATCGCAATAGTTCAGTGTTATCTCCTAAACTTGACCCACTATCTGGTAGGACAGGTCGATCCCAACCGTCACGTTTGCATGAGTAAATGTGGCCTAGCTGTAATTGGTCAACATCTTCCTCTTTTTGGAAAATTGGTCAACGTCTTAATTAAGTTGATAATACATATGACACATTTAACCAACAAGTATTTTAATTAATTATCCAAAAAATTAATTTAATTAAGTTGTGGCAGAATGTATTTTATCTTAACCAATAATTATAAAATTTGAATTTTTAAAAAATATATACAACAGAAAATTATTGAAAAAAACTTGATGTTTATAAAAAAAATCTTACACTATTGAACCAGAATTAGTTAATCTATCGGGACATTAATTGCTATGAACGAAGAACGTATGGCCCATTTGCATGTTCTCCTTTAACAATATGTCGCGTACTAGCCACTGATAAACGAAATTAAGCACATGGTATAGGACAAAGACAACCATATTAATACGAATCAGGTTACAGTTATCCATCTTCATGACATCTCAGACCTTTCAGCCTTAAAATATACAGAGTCACTAAAAAAGGTCTCACCTTATGTTTTACCTAATTTGTATTTTAACTACTTTTTGTGGATCTTTATATTGAGTCATTGTTATATTCTATATAGATTGCTTGCGGAGAGTGTGGGGATGTATTTTCTTTTGGGAATTTTCTGTTTCAGGGAGAGTTGCTTGGTGAGCTTTCTTTTATCTCCTTCGTTCCTTGTTGGCTGTTGCTGTTTGCTGTAGCTATATTAGTCGTGATGTCCTAAAGTCTGAGTATTATTGTACATATTTAGAGATGGTTCTTCTTATAGTATATTATCCGCTTACAATGTTGAAACTCAAAACATAAGATCTAAACTTATTATTACTTGGGCAAACTTTAACTTATTTTACTTTCTCTATATAACAGATATATCTCTTTATTTACTGGGGCCAACTTTAAATTGTTTTGGTAGAAACTTTTCATAGAAAAGTTTTACATGGATCATTTTCATCTGATATGATCAATCTTCAAAGTATATGACACCTGATGAGCCACTAGATAGATTACTGAAGCTGCTGGGATCAGCTCTAAAAACAGAGAGAGTTGGTTGTTGAGTTTAGGATTTCGAAGAAATGAATGTTCTAGTACAATGTTAAAATTTTGGATGCAATAGTCCAATACCATAGTCTAACTTGAATATACGATTTTACATACCAGTAGCTTTAGAAGAAATTTTTCAGTTGCCATTAATCAGAATTTATTAGATTTGTTCCCCCAAAATTTTAATTAACTAGGAAATTGATTTTGTATATCCCGATGGTGCAATTGCATGAGAAACTACATTACTGTTTCTTAATTTTTCGAGCATCCCCGTACCCTATTTATGAAATGACTATCAACATGATGTTTTAATATCCCCTTTCAAAAAGAAACATGATGTTTTAATATCAGCAAGTTTTAAGTTCAAAATTTTTATATAAATTAAAATTTCTAACCGTTTAAACGTTTTTGTAGGGGAGCCCTTAACCAGTGGCGGAGTGACATGAAGAAGTGTGTTCCTAATTAAGTTTTATTTAATACGAATATTAAGTATATTTTAATTTATTTATTTACTAAAATTAAAAAATTAAATCTCTTAAAACTTACTACTTTAAACGAAATTTTATATATAAAAAATTATATTGGCTTCTCCCGATATTTTCTGACTCTGTCTTTGCGCTTAACCAAATTTTATACATATCAACTTCATTGTAAGTGAACTGATAAGGACATACACATATGATAGCTCAAAGCAATGTATTTTAGATTTGGATTGGATACGAATTGAAATTGAATAAGTTAGTTAGTATGTTATAGAATTTAGATAAATTGTAATGACATTTTCTTCTGCTACACTAACATATTTTTATGTGCTAGTAACATTTTTTTATGCGATAATGTTGTGTGTAGTTATATGTATTTTTATTTTTGCAAGAATGACATGTTATTTGTGTAATACTTTTTTATGTGAGTTTTTTTTACTTTGATTCGGTAAGTTTTGAATTTTTGCAAAAAAAAAAATCTGACATTTGTATTTTTGTATTTTTATTTTATTTTTAAAAATATTATTTCTTTCATGCGATACTAACCCATGTGTGTTTTTTTAAGTTGATCCTATGATTTTTGAATTTTTTTAAAAAAAATCTTGCTTGTCCTTTAGCTTCTACGATTAGAAAAAAATCATTCATCACTCAATCCAACCCATTATACTTCATAATCCGGAATCACATTTATTGGCATTATTAATATCATTAATGTTGCAACCGAACTTTACTGTTTTCATCTCAGCCACAAGTTCAATCAAGTAACCGCGTGAAAAGGTCACTCTCAGAAACAATTTATTGAGCTACGAAGAAATCAATTAATGTACTGGGGCAGTGGGGCTACGTGACCACCTCCATCAAAGCGACCTTGTTATTTTTAGCTTACGGAATTCAGTTAACCTATTGGATTGAGCAAAAGCTGCAAACCTTCAATCATGAGTGATAAACAGATTTTGTATGTCAATTTCGTACCAGAAAGTTTACACCATTTGCCACTTCGTGCTGCGACCTGGATTCAACTTGTTAGAAAACAAAGGGGGATGCACTAAAGAGATATATCAAACGAAATGAAAGAATGAAAGACACATAATTTGGTAAATCAATTTTTCAAAAATGATTATATCTATGGCATGCTAAGTTGAGGTTTCCGCTAGGTTTTATTTATGTTTATGCACACTTATGAGGTATTACTTAGGTATATATAGGAGGACAAACCCTAAACTAAGTAGAGAATACAAAATAGTCAAGAAACATTCTCAGGTTTCTCGGACACGGTTGGTGTGAGGAGTCTAGTCGGGTCCGAGTTTGGTTTGTTGGGGCACTGGCGCCAACCAGCTCGTGTTGCCTCGGAGGCCTCTGACGCCCACCAGATTTTTGCGACTCAAACATCTAACCTTGTTGCGACGTTTTCGTTCGAAACAGTGCCTCCCACATAGGTCCCCAAGCTCCGTACCCAACATAAATCTTGGAATAGACATGAATGCAATAATTTTAAAGATTAGATTAAGTACTTGAAATATAAGTTTACACAATTTCGATATGGTCAATATTGCGGTATTTGGTATAGCATATGAAATGGTTTATTGGTAAGTAATGTCTTCGTACATCAAAGAAATTTTCAATTAACGCACAATTAACTATGGATGCGCTCAACTTGAGCTCACTCTCAACATCCAAACTCATAACAGATTCCTTACCATATTGGGGTACCACTGAGTTGAAATGGTAAAAGTTGACAACATTGTTTGAATATAAATGCCAATCTTGAAAGATAAAAATTGCTACATTTTAATAATATAGCTTATCTGAACTAAATTATTTAGTTGATAAAATAAATCGATGTATAACACAAAAGAAATTATCGCATTTGTTTTCTTTCTCCGTGCATGGGCTTCCAAAATCTGAGTTGGATATGAGCTCGTGGATTCGTGTCTAATTTATTTATTTACCTCTCAAAGGCCCAAAGAGGGATGTCGCGGACGGTGAGTCCTGAACCACGTAATAAATCAACAAATTGAACTGACTTGGGTGCTTCGACAATGTTGCATGAGTAAAATAATATAGTGTTAACTTCAAATATTTCGTTTCTCATTAAAAAGTAATGAACGGAAACGGTTTATTTCTTTTAAGTAATCTTTTTTTTTATGATGTTGCTAAAATATCCATACGGCAAATATGTTGTGCCCAAATTGTCATTGATGAAGAAAAAAAACCAAATAAAAAATTACAAAAGTAACTTGTCGGTGAGAAACTAGGATAAGTTTGGACCGTAATAAAAAGATGAGTGATATAATGGTAGAATTTGTAAGATTAAGTCCATAATTACCATAATAACAAAATTTATTAATGAGTTCATAAATTCTATAACCATCCTACTAAGTGTAAGAAGCCATAAGATTCTTCGAGAATACAAAAGTTTATGACATATATTTGGATAGTATTTTTCGGATTATATATATAGATTGAAGACACATACTATACACACCACACAAATGACACATGAACTTAGATGTTCGTGTCTTTTTCTAAGCCTATGAAATTTTAGGCGCTATAATTTAATCCTAACTTTGAACACGTGAACTAAGACAAGATAATAACAAGTATGTGTTATGATCATGTGACAATCTTATATGCACATGTGAGACAAAGAAACTTGCGAAGTATTTATGTTACAACATGTATTTATATTTTATGTCTTATATGAATATATATTCGTATTTTGAATATATTTTAATATGAATAAGAATTATATGCAATTTATTCAATTTGCGTAAAGACAATAAATTGCCACTTCTCCATTCCCTAGAGAAAATCCAAGTTGGAGACAAAGAAGATTCTCGGATTTAACAGGTTAAATTGTCGTCAAAAGTCAACGGTAAAATCTCGTCAGATTGAACAAAAATTTCGAAGGATTGTTCCTAACACATTGGACAATTTCCGGACAACATATATATTATTTTCGTGATCTCTATGACTATTTACGAAATATAGTTTGGAGTCTGATGAAGTTGCCAGATGAACTTGATCCAGCTACTGATATTGTTTCATTTGATCAGGCTACTGCACCTCTTCTTCAAGCTTCGGATGAACTGTGCTCAGTCAAGAATAGCGTAGTTATAGTAGGTCATATAGCTCAATAACTTAAAAGAGTAAAAGCCCACGTGTCCAGTACAAGTCCAGCTGGATTATACACAGTAGTATAAATAATAGTTAGGTAGTTTAACTTCTTTTTCACAGTGAGCTCCTAGTAGCCGCATCTTCGAGCTCACATTCAACCTTGTGATTTATATATTTTCGTCGGAAAGAGTAACCTCGGATTTGAGCTTCGTTTGAGTATCTTGTTTCAAACTATCTATCTTGTGTTGTGTTTGAAAGTCGTTGATATGAGATTGATGAATGATAATTGTGAAGTTGCTAATGTGGTAAGATGAACATGTGTAAGTAAAACGAAATCAGAATTCTTACTTGGGTAACTCATCAACATATATTGATTATTTTCCATCGAAGAAGCGGTACTCTCGCTGGAGAACTCTCTCTCAGAACATACTAAGGCTTTATTCACCTTCTATTCTCCACTCCCCACCTATCACATCCTCTTCTAATCACTCACTACTACATCCTCCAACCTATCATCATCGTCTAGCTGAGCCATCGTTGCTCAGAGGAGTTTTGTCATTGTCTCTGTCCCGACTTCTTTCCGGCTAGATCTTGACGATTTTGGTATTCTCTAACCAAATCTCGATGATACCGAACTCCTCCGACCAGATCCTGACGAATCTGACCTCTCTCGTGTAGATCCCGATCTTCTAGGATCTAGCAGCCACCAGAGCTCGTGACCGTCAGAGTTCGCCCTTACTAGAGTCCGTTCCTCCGGAGCCCATCTCACAGAAGTTCTTCCCACCAGATTTTCTCGTACAGCCACTCAACTCTTAGTCTCATCTCCGCGTCCACCTAGGGAGCTCCTCCGCACAGCACCTCAACCCTTCAAGAATCGTCTCTGCGTCACCCTTCAGAGCTGGCCCTTCAACCGGCTAGCCAGAGTTCACCCCGGTGGATGATCGAAGAGGATTGTCTCTATCGACATCCCATCTGATCCTACTTTTCGTTTATTCTTTTCATTCTTTATTTGGTCCACTTATGTCTTATTTTTGGTAGATTATGTATGTCTGTTGTGTACTATTTCTTGGATCGGCTTTGGCCGAATCTGAGATCCGTTCGGCTCTCGATGCCTCTCTTATGTTTGTAGGTGGAGTACTTTGTCTCGGTTGATTTCAGTCAGCCTTAACTCTCCTTTGCGTGTATCTTGTATGCACTCAAATGTTTGTGTGGTCTCGTCTTTGACGTTACTACGTGGTTATTAGCCGTAGCTTGTCTCGGTAGATTTTTGCCCTGGTCGTTGACCTTAGTGCTTTCTCGACTGCCCTTCGCTCCCCCTGTGGTGTGGTGTTCATATTTTTTTTGGTGCTATTGTCTTATGTATGTATTTATCTTTCTTTTACTGTTATCCGTTTTAATATAAGTTTTTTTTTGTAAAAGAGGAAGGTCAAGCTCTATGTATTAATAAACATGGCCACTTACAAGCCTACTTAGTGCAAGACACCCTCTCGGCCTCTTGCGAGGTTACGACCGCCGGCCTCGTCAAACCCCTACTACAAAAAACCTGGTTAGGAAAAAGCTGTGAAAGGGAAAGAGTACCTCGGGAGGTATGAACCTCCCTTGACATTTGGTTTATCGCGTAATAAGGTCTTGCACCGTCATACTCACTAACTCTTATCATCCTAGGAAATGCTACATCGTTAAATATCTCTAGTTAAGAGCTCGACTAGGCCTCTAGGAGTTGCGCCGAGGGTATGGCTTCTGAGTGGTAGTGAGAAAGCAAAGTTGGCTAGCTAATCGGCACAGCTATTGGCTTCTCTGTACAACTTCCCAATCCTTGCTGATGTACTCCTTTATGTCGGAGATGAGGGAGGATGCACGTTGGTGTGAACCGGAATGTGTACTAATGTAGTTCGCCACAAGGCTAAGTCCACCTCAAGCTGAAGCTTCTTGATACCGAGGCTCCAAGCAAGTTCAAGTCCTTTGCACGCTGCCCATAATTCGGCTTCCACTGAAGAGCAAGTACCAAGGTTAATTGCAAATCCATTAATCCATGCACCAGTCTCGTTCCTGATAAGTCCACCTGCCGTGGCCATGTTCGTGGACGCACGTCTCGCGCCATCCGTGTTCAGCTTACACCAGCCCATAGGTGGGGGCTGCCAACCTACAAGGAGTTCTCTTCTCATAGATCCCGTCTTAGCTTAGGAACCTATATTGTGAGCTGTCCGGATTTCCTTCATTCTATACCGAATAATGCTGCTTGCATCGGGATGTTGTTTTAATATAAGTTTTGTGCCACTTTTATATTAAAAAAAAACAACATATGCTGATTTCAATTAATTGAGAGGACGAGTCTATGCGTAAACTAGAATAATGTAAGACAGGACGAGTCTATGCGTAAACTAGAATAATGTAAGACATGCCATATTTTATGAGATTGTAAAAAGTCTACATATTTGGATTTATTTCTTTCGTATAAACAATTTTATTCAAACTTTTCAAAGTTCAATATTCAAGTAATCATTGTCCACCTGCAAATTAAACCTAGCGAATAAATTATGTGGCGACACAACCTTTGACCTCTAACCCACCCGTCGCCATCATTTGCTTCTATGGCAATTAAGTTAGCAACTTTCTACGGATGAAAGAAACGCATTAAACATTTCAAATACTTTGGGCCTTCAAGAATAAACACAAATATGAATAATTATAAATATAATTGATAATATTAAAATTATTGATGTTTTAATAAAATCTAAAAAAGATAAAGAAAATTGCATAGGACCATCATATTATTTTTACCGTTAATTCTAATAATTACATAGGTAAAAATATTAGGAAATCGGGCATCACAATAAATTAAATTTAGGAATTTGGTTGAAAATCGGAAAGTTCCAAAATAAAATAAGATTCCTGTATTTCTTAGTTCTTAACAGGCGTAACAAACAAAAATTGTGAATCCAATTGCTGGATAAGTCCTGAGAAAGTTTAATAATTTATAATAAATTAATCTATAAAACACCATATTGTTTTCATCTCTTTCCCATCGCGCGTTTATAAAACACCATGTCACTACATACATAGGGATTGAGGATTTCGTCCGTCGAATGCTCCACTGCAAAGTCCTGAGAAAGAGCAACGTGTGGGCCGCGTGGGAAGACACACACTGGCTTCAGCGCGTGGAGGTTGCTAAGACCACCCGCAGCGGGTGGTTCCCGCGCCCCGGGCGTGCCACGTGGCACTCCGTGATTGGGCACGGAACTGTGCTCGGGGCGTCCCTGGTGTCAGTCGGGGCGCGCCTCGCCCCGACAGGGGCGCCCCGCCCCGGGCGACGTGGCCCCTTCTGGTTGGGCCACGTCGCCCGGGGTAATATAATATTTTTTTTTATTTTTTTTAAAAAAATCGAAAAAAATTAAAAATAATTGGAAAAATTAGGAAAAAAATTCTAAAAATTCCTTTTACTGTTTTTGACTTTTTTGTGCAATTAAATATTTTTTATTGTTTTTTGGTTATACAATTTTTTGAATCCAAATAACAGGACTTTTCGGATGAAAAAAAATGTGTGTGGTCCAAATTTGATGTAAAAATTGTGTGGTCCAAATTTGATGTAAAATTCTATAAATTACTACTACCTTCTTCATAAATTTTCACACCAAAATTTCTTATCTTTCTTATCTTTCAACACAATCTATATATTTTTCATTATGGCCGAGTCAATGTTAGAGATGGTAGATGAGCATTTCCGAGATGGGAAGCTCCGTGAAGCCTACGATATGTCCATTATGACATGGCATATGGACCCATACAATGAGAGGTTCAAACACTACCATGTCGCATTCCGTATGCCGAAAATTACGATAAGGTGCCCAACGCGTACAAGATCCTTGATCTCCCCAACTTCGTAAGCCCGGACACTTTTGCGCATGCTTTTTGTCGTATTGGAAAGTTCGTCGCCCCCGAGAATATCAAATCAGCAATTACTGAGAAAGCGTACAAGTTAGTCGTGGACGCTTTCGAGCTCCTCTTAGATGATGATAAGAGAATGCGGTTGAACTTGTACATTAGTTTGAGATTAATGTAAGAACTAAGCAATTTATGTTTTTTTAAATGTAATGTAATA
>SOPF01025041.1:1815-12739 GCA_012979155.1 Hypericum perforatum | reverse complement strand
TGGTATTTTCCTTATAAAGTCTTGAGCTCTCAAATGCTAAGTCCCGAATTTCTTCCAATTCAGAGAGTTGGAGAATTCTTCATTCCCCTGCCTTTTTATAATCATAATTAAAAGCTTTGATGGCCCAAAATACACGATGCTCAAGTTCTACAGGAAGATGGCACTCTTTGCCACAAACAAGCCGATAAGGTGACATTCCAATTGGAGTTCGAAATGCCGTACGATATGCCCATAAGGCATCATTGAGCTTGTTCGACCAATCCTTTCTTGCAGTTCCGACTATCTTTTCCAAGATTTTCTTGAGCTCTCGATTGGTGAGCTCAACTTGTCTGCTTGTTTGGGGATGATAAGGTGTTGCTACCTTGTGCGTCACCCCATATCTTTTTAGCAGAATCTCAAATGGTTTGTTGCAAAAGTGTGATCCTCCATCACTGATAATTGCTCTTGGCACTCCAAATCTTGAGAAGAGTTTCTTTAGAAAGTGGATTACCACTCTTGCATCATTTGTTGGTGACGCTAGAGCTTCTACCCACTTTGACACGTAGTCCACTCTAACCAAGATATACTTGTTGCCGTATGATGTGGGAAATGGTCCCATAAAATCCAAACCCCACACATCAAAGAGCTCAATTTCCAAAATTCCAGATAAGGGCATCTCGTTCCTCTTTGAGATGTTGCCCATTCTCTGGCAACGATCACACTTCTCAATATATGTACGTGCATCCTTAAAAATATAAGGCCAATAGAATCCGCAATCAAAAACCCTTAAAGCAGTCCTAGACGCTCCATAATGACCCGAGTATGGAGTGTTATGGCATTGCTCTAAAATATTTGCTATTTCCCATTCTGCAATGCACCGTCTAATCACCCCGTCACTACACCTCTTGAAAAGATAGGGATCATCCCAAATAAACATCTGAACATTCCTAAGAAATTTCTTTCTTTGGGGATAACTTAAGTCATTAGGGATGATTCCACCAACTAAAAAGTTGGCAAAATCTGCGTACCAAGGTTCGTGTTGGCTACTCAGTGTCATCAGAGTTTCATCTGGAAACTCTTCCTAAATCTTTCCATTCACTTCCACACCATCACTTTTCTCTAAATGAGAAAGATGGTCAGCTACAACATTCTCTGCACCTTTCTTGTCCTTGATGGATAAATTGAATTCCTGGAGTAACAAAATCCAGCGCATTAAGCGAGGTCTTGCATCTTGCTTTGAGAACAAGTACTTCAAAGCAGCATGGTCAGTATACACTATCACTTTTGACCCTAACAAGTATGGCCTAAATTTGTCACACGTATATATGACTGCAACCATCTCTTTCTCCGTGGTTGTATAATTGAGTTGAGCCCCTGCCAGTACTCTACTAGCATAGTAGATGACATGTAGCTTTCCCTCTTTTTTCTGTCCCTGAACACAACCTAGAGCAAGATCACTTGCATCGCACATTAATTCAAATGGAAGCTTCCAATCAGGTGATGAAATTATTGAAGCTGTAATAAGAGCCTTTTTGAGAGCATTAAATGCTTGCAAGCATTGCTCGTCAAAATTGAAGGGTACGTCCTTCATTAACAAGTTAGTCAAAGGCTTTGCAATTAGAGAAAAATTCTTGATGAATCTTCGATAAAATCCAGCATGACCTAGAAATGCTCTAATTCCTCTAACTATGGTTGGTGCTACCATTTTCTCTATTGCCCCAGTCTTGACTCTATCAACTTCCATTCCAACTTTAGATATCTTATGCCCAAGAATTATTCCTTCATCTACCATAAAATGGCATTTCTCCCAATTGAGCACAAGATTCTTTTCCTCGCATCTCTCCAAAACCTTATCAAGATTGTCTAAACAGTGATCAAATGGATTTCCGAAAATAGAGAAGTCATCCATGAAGACCTCCATGATTTTCTCATTCATTTCTCAGAAGATAGCTTCCATGCAACGTTGAAACGTTGCTGGTGCAAAACATAATCCAAAAGGCATTCTGCGATATGCAAAAATACCAAAAGGGCACGTGAATAATGTCTTCTCTTGGCTCTGGGATAAATTGCAATCTGGTTGTACCCTGAGTACCCATCCAGAAAGCAATAGTAAGAATATCCCGCTATCCTTTCTAACATTTGATCAATGAAAAGAAGAGGAAAATGATCTTTCCTAGTGGCATCATTTAATTTCTGATAATCAACGCACACCCTCCATCTGGTAATAGTTCGTGTTGGAATGAGCTCACCCTCATCATTGATTATCACTGTCATTCCCCCTTTCTTGGGAACACAATGAATTGGGCTTACCCACTCACTATCCGAGATCGGATAAATTATTCCGGCTTCTAGGAGTTTGATCACCTCCTTCTTCACAACCTCCTTCATGTTAGGATTCAATCTTCTTTGCCGGTCTACCCTCGGCCTTGCTCCTTTCCTGGTTCGACATGGTTGTTTACATGTGGGATCATCTAAAGGAGTAATTTAGGAAAGGAGATTTGGTGAAGATCACAGCTCTCAAGAAGCAAATCTTCCAACTTTTCTCAAGGTATTCTCTCTGTGAATGAGTATTTTACGAGATATAAGTCCTTGTAGGATCAACTTCTTCAGTTTAGACCTGTGCAAATATATGAATGTGTGCCTGACACTCGTGACCCTTGTGGTGCTACTCTTTTAACTGCTGAACAGTGAGATCAAGACTATATTATAGGGTTCCTAACTGGTCTGAATGAGAATTTTAATCATATTCAAACTTAAATTTTAATGCTAGAACCATTACCAGCAATGAGTCATGTTATATATTTGGTCATACAACACGAGAGGTAAACAGTTACTGTGCTTGTTACAACGAGGAATGTTGAAAATGTTGTTGTGCTTGCTGCTGGATCCGCATTCAAAAGGTTTGGATCAAAGAAACTTATTTGCACCTATTATCACAAGGAGAGACATGCCATTGAAAAGTGTTTCAAACTTCATGGATTTCCTCCTGGTTCCAAACCTAAACCCAGGGTCAATCAAGCTGCAGCAGCTATTCATACAAGTGAGTCTACAGAGTGAGGAAGACAATATGGTTTTAGTCCAGAGCAAGTACATGGTCTGATGACCATAATGAAGAAAATCTTTTCACAAAGTTTTGCAAATTCCAATACAACATTCAAGGCTGTTATAGGGACTTTTGGCGTCTCCACACATTCGAATCATCTGGTGGCCAATGTTGTTAGTTCTAAGGCTTATAATGGTGCAGGTACTTACTTGACTTATAGTCTAAAAAGAGGTTATGATTCTAGTCTTGCTGTTGATAACTAGATATTAGATACTAAAACCTCAACTCATGTGTCTTGTAGCAAGAAGTATTTCATTGGTTATCAAGAGATAAAAAAAGGTTTTTATCATGTTGCCAACTAGCTGCGAGATCGTAGCTTCACATATTGGGACAGTACAAATTTCACCATATCTGACCTTGTTCAATGTGCTACTTGTGCCAAATTTTAAATTCAACCTAATTTCTATATCATAGTTAGTATATGATCAACCAGTCTCATTAACTTTCATGACTTCTTGCTGTGATTTATAGGCCTTATTACATGGAGGAGGATTGGAACTACTGAGAAGAAGAATGGGTTATACTACATCAACATCAATCCTATAGCCCAACCTAATACCATCATAGCCAACAGCATAATAGATCACCTTTCACATAAACTAGACCTTTTAGGTCATCTTTCTAGCTCTAAGTTGCTTGTTTTAAAGCATATTTGTCCTGCTATTTCTCATGATTTCAAAAATCCTTGTGATAGTTGCCAATATACCAAGTTTAAAAGATTGCCTTTTTCATTAAGTTTAAAAATTGCAGACAAATATTGTGATCTACTTCATGTCGATGTTTGGGATCCATATTCAATTCCTTCTTATGATGGTTTCAAATATTTTCTCACTATTATAGATGATCACTCTAGAAACACATGGATTCATCTTTTAAAACACAAGACTGAGGTCAAAACCTGCATTAAAACCTTTTCACATATAATTGAAACACAATTTTAGACCAGGATCAAAACAATCAGATATGATCAAGCAACAGAGATTTGCTGCATTTATTTTTTGCCTCTAAAGGCATTATACATGAAACTACATGTTCCTACATGCCACAAGAAAATGGACAAGTTGAAAAGAAGCATTAGCAAATATTAAATGTTGTTCGAGCTATTAGATTTCAATCTTATTTCCCGACCTCCTTCTGGTGTACTTGTGTGATTCATGTTATTCACTTAACCAATCTAACTCCTTTTAAGACTCTTTTTAACAAAACTTCGTATTAGATTCTACACAGAAAACCTCCCTCTTTATCACACTTACGAGTATTTGGGTATCTATGTTATGCAGCAGTGCTTCCTTGGTTGAGAAAGTTTGACTCTAGAGCACGAAAGTGCATCTTTTTAGGGTATATGAATGGGATCAAAGGTTATAAAGTTTACGATTTAGAAACTCACAACACCTTTATATCTAGGGATGTCTTATTTTATGAGCACTTCTTCCCATTCTTCCCAATATTCCTGATAACTCATCTTATCAGATGCCTAATAGAGAAACCCAACTCTATTTAAATGAACCATCTAACACAAACCCATAATTACGAAGATCCACAAGAGTGAGATATCCACCCTCATACCTTAGTGATTATGACTATGCCCCAATACATTCTCAGCAGATCCAATCATATACATCAACTAATAATGGTCTCGATGGAGGTATAGTGTTAGTGACTGATCTTGACAGCTCTAATAAATATCTTATTTTGTCCATTGATAGAATCAAAGAGCCTACAAGTTTTGCAGAAGTTAATCAGCTTTCCTATCAGAGAGAAGCAATGAAGAACAAGCTCGACGCTCTCTATCAAAATATTACTTGGGAGATTGTGGACCTTCCTACTGACAAGAGATCAATCAATTTTAAGTGGGTCTATAAAATAAAATGTCATTCAAATAGGACCATCAAAAGATTCAAAGCCAGACTAGTAGTAAAAGGATACACACAGGCCGTGGACATAGATTATCTCAAAACTTTTTCACTAGTGGTAAAACTTACCTCTGTCAAGTTGGTGCTTGGAGTTGTAGTAATAAAGAACTGGCATCTAAAAGAATTTGACATGAATAACACCTTCCTTCATGGAGATCTATGTGAAGATATTTATATGGAACTTCCCCTTGGTATTTCTTGTCCACAAAATAAGGTCTGTAAACTCAACAAATCTCTTTATGGTCTTAAATAGGCCAGCTGATAGTGGTTTTAGAAATTTACTCCTGCTGCTGAATTTTGGGTTTTCTCAAGCTAAGTCTAATCATTTGATGTTCATTTTAAAAGGAGAGGGCTTCATAATTTGTCTACTTGTGTATGTGGATGACATTATATTAGCAAGTAATGATCTGACTCAGATTCAGAGGATCAAAGATTTCCTACATGATCAGCTGAAGATCAAGGATCTTGGTAATCTCAACTTCTTCCTCAGAATCGAAGTAACAAGAACCAAGGAGGAAATTCACTTATGCCAGATAAAATATGCCATCAAAATACTGAAGGAAGTTGGTTTTGAGAATTACAAAGTAATGTGCACTTTGATGGTGTATAATCTGCTATTATCTGAAAGTCTGAAATCTATAGATTCTCTAAAGATTGAGGATCCGTCCACTTACAAACAAGTTGATTGGGAAATTGCTTTTTCTTACCAATACTCGTCCAGACTTGTGTTATGTGGTTCATTAACTAAGTTAGTTCCTTACCAAACTGCTGGTGATACACAACAAGGCACTACATCGAGTACTTTGCTAAGTTAAGAAACATCCAGGTTTGGGATTATTCTTCCCATCTACATCAGAAGTTACACTGTCTGGTTTTTGCAGTGCAGCTGAGATTGATGTGTAGATTCCAGACAATCTACAATAGGTTATTGTGTATTTCTGGGTGATTCTTTGATTTGTTGGAAGTCTAAGAAATAACCAACGGTTTTGTGAAGTTCCTCCAAAGCTGAATACAGGGCTATGGCCTCATTGAGTTGTGAAGTTCAATGGTTGATATATGTTTTAGATGATCTGGGGATCTGCTATCTGATACATACATCCATCTTTTGTGACAACAAATATGCAATACACATTGCAGAAAATTCAGTTTCCCATGAGTATACTAAATACATTGAAATTGTTTATAACTTAGTGCTAGAGAAAATCGTCAATGGTGTTGTTCGCCTCTTCCATGTTCTACCAGAGCTTTAACTGGCTGATCTTTTTACCAAACCTTTAGCTCCATCATTGTTCTATTTATTCATGATCAAGATGGGACTTCTCAGCACCTCTAGTCCAGCTTGTGATGGCATATTGAAACTACAACCGTGTGCAGATGGAGGAGAAGAAGAACTATATGCTGATGAATTGGAAGAAGCTCAGTTGAATTTGAGAAAAGGCGGGCCAACCATTACTTCTGTTGTGAGCACTTTTTGGGCAAAACATGTAACTTTGGCCCAACTACCATGGCCCACGAACAAACACGAGGAGGTCCGCATACACAGCAGCAAGAGAGCTATTCTTGCACGTGACAAGAGGAATCTTCCTTCTAGCACAAAACACGAGGATGATTTGTGGCCGCAGATAAAGCATCCAATGATTAGGATACAAGATCCAATGCCACGTCAGCAACCTCCAAGATAGAGAATTTTTGCAAATTTTTATTCCTTTTTCTTTTGTCCTTTACAGAGTTAGTTAGAGGGGAATTATTCCTTTTTTAGGTTCTTTCTTAGGTGTATATATATACCCTGTAAATCTTCTATTAATGGAAAAGAAAAAAGGAGATATCTTTATCTCAGAATAACGTCTTCTTCCTCCAGCTATTCCCAAGCGGTGAGCTTTCTCTTTTCTTTATACATAATTAAATATAAGTATCTTCGGTGCATCCTTACAAAGTCAAATGTTTGTTTCTTTATCTAATATTTAAAAAATAACATCGAAATTTGTCCCCAATTCAGAATTTGAGATATTATGAAATCCAATTTCGACATCTCTACCCCACAAAGCCTAGAAATATATGAGCCGACAAACGCAAGGCAGATTTGATGAAGAAACAAGCCCTAGCCGCCACGATCTGGCTGAACCGAGGGGACCACCGCCTCATCATCCATCACCAAGGCTTAGAGGACGAGGAGGAGCCCCAGCCCGTATTCGATCGCGTCCCCAGGGATGTGTTAGCGTCCATACTGTCGCGACTCCGGCCGGAGGAGCTTCTGACGAAGGTGCAGTACGTGTGTCGGCTGTGGAAGGATGTCTGCTCGGAGCCGCACATGTGGCGCCGCCTCTGCATTGGCAACGAAGAGGACGCCGCCTATGAGTACACCTACCTCCGCGACCGTTACGCGAACTACCTGTACCGCCGCATAGAGTGGCTGCGCAAGTTGTGGTCTCCATGTAATGGCATGCATCTCTTTCTTGACCGCTTGTGCCGCCTCGCCGTCGACCGCTCCTTCGGCTCCCTTGAGAGTATCCCCATCAAAGACATCGCCAGCGACAACCTTCTCCACTACATTGCCGACAGGTCACACATCCTTGCCCTAATTCGTGTGTCCTAATATTTTATCTAGGTTTGTTTTCTTCAGAAAATAAATTCCTCATTTACCTACCATTTCCTATATCTATAATAGATCACCTCTTCTGAAACACCTCCGGCTTATTTCATGCGCCCGGCACACACCCGGCTGCTGCAACTATAGGGTACGACTTTCAAAAGAAGGTAGGGTTTCAATTTTTCAAAGTAAACTTTTGCGGAAATGTAATCCGTCGAGAAATTAAACCCAAATTTCCGTCAATTCATTGATGCAGGAATGATTGCATTTGCTGCCAAAGTTCCATTCCTGGAGGATCTTGAATTTACACATTGCTACGTCCCCGAAGCTGTTATTGAAGCGTTCGCCCGTTGTTGCCCGCTACTCGTATCGTTTAAGTTGGTGCCGTGGCGGTCACAAACCCCTACTCCGGCTCGTGTTATTGCACATCTTATGCCGCGTTTAGTTCACCTCAAGTTGGGAGGATACCTGAGGAATGATGAACTTCATGCGATCCTTGACGGCTGCCCTCGCCTCGAGTCGCTCGACTTGTACAACTGCAAAGGCATTGATCTAGACGGGGAATTAGTTGCCAGGTGCGGTGAACGGATCAAGGAGTTCCGGCGTCCATACGATCTAGCTGATAATGAGAAGAAGATTTTTTTTTCCACTTATTCGAGAACCAAGGAGTCTTGTACTGGTTCCTGCTGCACTTCAGCTTTTTCATAGACACTTCCTCAAATGAGTAAGAGTTATGAGGAGGAGTCCGAGGATGATGACTACTATTCTCAAGACTATGATTGCAATCGTGGTATATATCTGAAATAATTAGATCTCGTAAGAGCTTAAATAAATGATCTCATATTCGAGTTAAGTTATTTTGATTCATGATTAGTCCTTACAATAGGAGGTTGGACATGTTTGTGAATGAAAATGCCTCTTAGGTGTTAAAGAGTGTCGATTTGGTCTTCGCTTTCCACTTCGCCTTCTTTTCTATGGTATCTTATCTTTTATGTTTTAAACACAAAAGATGAGATTTTTAAACACGAGCGACTAAACCAATTGATTTCTTACTATAACTGAGTTTTAATCGCGTTATTGATCGACCAAATTCAAAGTTGAGATTTTTTTTTTCCATTCTTTCGAAAAACAAACTCATCGTGGCCTACTAGAACACAAATGGGGCAAGGAAGTCTCATGATAAACTTAACCAAAAATTACTAGTTTCTTGATTTAGCTATTATGGTTCAACAATTCTAGACTTCGATACTTACACCTTAATATATCATAGCTTTAAAAACAAAAATTAAGGTTAAGGATGGAGATGGATAGGTAAGATATTGATAAGAACCTATCTATATCCTAGATTAGAAAAGGATAAAAATGTAAGACCAAAGAAAAAATTCATAGAATTTATATCCTACCATAAAACTCACCTTCAAATGTAGACTAATACCTATATTCTACCTTAGACCAAGTCAAATTCAACATATCCTCGACTCATGGGGTAAAGGTAGAGTATGACCAGCGATGTGTGCGAATAAGTTTCAATATGGTTCAACAATTCTCATATATCACAGTTAAAAAAAAAAAAAGATCAAGGCTCACACCAAAGGCCCATTTCCGAGGTGAAAGTTGCAGGTCACAGAAATTTGGTGGGATGTATAATTGTATAAAGGTGTTTAAAGATCAACTATATTCAACCATCCTTACTACTCTGAATTCTGAAAGCGCGGCTAGCTGCCTAAGTCCATAAGTAGATTGTGTTGGATTCCACAGGACAATGGACCACCGGATGTAAAGTAGCAGGTTCTTCCAACAAAACTTAAACCAGCAACAATACATTATTATCTGCAAAATTGAAGAACGAAATGCCTTCATCGACAAACTCGCAGCTGACTTGTATCAAACACACATCTGCGCAACATAAGATAGGCCAATAAACTAGAGCAAAACAGTTCTCGCATACAGGCATTTCCGTCTTCGATTTTGCAGATGAACGAAAGCTGTTTAACAGTTCTAACACACATCTGAATAAAATAAGTGAAGCCAATAAAATAAAGCTGTTTAGGTCAAAAAATCCAAAAGAGCAAAACAACTGTAGCAAACAAGAATACTAGAAAGATTAGCAAGTTTATAAGGAGATGTGTGCTATTTGGCTTATATAGAGTTTGTGAGAAGAATAGCAATGACGTGCAAGTGGTGGGCTAAAATTGGGCCCGTTTAGTGCATATTTTTGTACCACCTCCTGGAGAGTCATTGTCTAGATGTGAATTGATTCTTAAGAACAATGCTTATTAACACGACTCAGGCTTTCGTGGAAGATTCGGCCAACAGACATATATCTTAACTACCTCTTAGAAGAGTGAAAACGTAGAAGGGTGATATCATAAGTTATAGATCTAAAACTCTTGTAAGCTTTCATAACGTTATGAAAATAAGTTTTAATCCCGAATGATGGTTCAACAATTTTTGACTTTATACTCGACTTCGTATATCATAGCTTTAAAAACTCATTACCCAGGTTAAAGTTGCAGGTCAAAAAATTTTGTCCAATGCAAAAAGGTGTTTAAAGATCAACTAAATTCAACCTCCACTGCTGCTCAGAAATTGTGGCTAACTCAATAAGTATATTGTAATTGATTCCACAGGTTGATGGATCGATAAAGACTACCGGATGTAAAGAAGCAGATTCTTCCAACAAAACTAAAACCGGCAAGGCACCTGTAATAGTACCTTACAATCTGCAAAATCAAACCAGAAAATGTGACCATCGATAAACCTGCAGCCAACTTGTTTCAGACACACATCTGAATAACATAAGTTAGGTCAATACACTAAAGCTGTTTAGGTTCAAATGTCCAAAAGAGAAAAAAGCAGTTCTAGCGACCAGGCAGAACTAAAAGCAAGTTCCTTCCCACAATAGAAACTCTCAGATATCAGGAAAGATATCATCAAATCAAGCAAACTTAGAGCCATCCAAGTCGTCATACTCATCTCCATCTAAGTAATCATATTCATCTGTTGGATCATCGGGAAACCTCAAATCCTTGATCCTCTCAGCACATCTCTTTCCTAACTGCCCACTAAGATCAAGATTGACACACTGCCGCAAATCAAGCGACTCCAGGTGTGGGCAGCCGTCTATAATTGTCTCTAAGCCAGCATTTGCTCGAGCATCTTCATCTTCCGATCGAAAACTGTCTCCTCCGCAATCCACCAGCTTGAACATTTTGAGCAAAGGGCAACAACGGCCAAGGACTTCGATAGTCCTCCAGGATGCGTTGCAATATGAGAACGCAAGATCCTCCAAGAGAGGAATCTTCGCAGCAACCGAAGCCAACGCCACATCCGAAATTTTAT
>SOPF01025032.1:5708-42840 GCA_012979155.1 Hypericum perforatum | reverse complement strand
AACAATATTTCTTAGTTAAATTAGAACAAATTGTTTGATAGAAGTAAAAATATATTACATTTAAAAAAATTGCAATATCAACTACTATAGTAAATCCTTATTTTTAAGTAAAGAATATGGATGGCGTTGGTAGTAGTTTGGTGCAATTAATTCTTCGACTTGCTCAACCGTTTACGATACAGAATATTAAGTACATATACCGAATACTGTACAGTTAACAGATGCACCACCAAATACGTCCTTAAATTCCAAGCCCCTCATGATCTCTATATAACGTAACCCACAATTCGACCTTACATCACAAATACCCTCGCAAAACCATATTTTATGCACCCAAAATACACAATGTGGCGTTTGTTGAAGGAGTTCGTTTTTAGGGTTCTTAGCATTCTCAACTTGCTCCCTTCCAAGAAGAGTATCCACAACTGGCCGGTGGTTGGGATGCTTCCCAGCGCCCTAATCAACGGCTATAAGATCCATGAGTACGTTACCGACGTGCTCAAGGAGGCCGGAGGTACGATTCTGTTCAAGGGACCTTGGTTCTCGGGGAGGGACTTCTTGGTGACGAGTGACCATGAGAATGTGCACCACATTTTGAGCAAGAACTTTGCAAATTACGACAAAGGCGATGAGTTCAAGCAGATCTTCGAGGCTCTTGGTGACGGGATCTTCAACGTGGACGGGGATAAATGGCGGCTCCAGAGGAGGATGATCCATAACTTGTTCAAGGATACCAAGTTCGTTATGGCTCGAAATAAGGCCACGAAGAGGAAGATATTGGAGGGTCTGTTTGTGATTCTTGATCGGGCGTCGGAGATCGGAGAGGAGCTGGACGCTCAGGATTTGTTTAGGAGGTTGACGTTTGATACCACTTGCATGCTGCTCCTTGACTATGATCCACATTGCCTGGCCTTGGATTTGCCTGATGTGGAGTATGAAAAGGCTTTTTGTATCATGGAGGAGGCTGCCCTAATCAGGTGAACGTGTTTGTGTCTTCAATTCACTATGTTTTTATATCCCGACACTCATCAAGCCGAGTAATCAACGTTGAAGCTAGACACAAATTGACATTGTTTAGTCTCACTTAATACATACCAACACAAGTAGTCAAACATAATATAATATTAAATTCGGATTAATAGATTATTTACTTTATTTATGTTTTTAGTAAATTTTCATAGTTCCGGACATTCCTGATCTGGTCCATGCAGAGAGTTACCTTTTTTACGTGGACATGCATGTATACGATGCTGTGTAACATGGCCGCTGCTTGTCCGTATTGCAGTACATTGTACTAGGGAATAATTCCTTAAATGTGCCATGTTCATTATTTTTGCGGAAGTACCAACAAATAACTCTAGAATGTATTCTTATTCCGTGATCCATTTTCCACGGATGCTATACCTCCACTGTATCTGGAGGCGTTTAATTGTTAGTTTTGAATAAATGGATATTGCATATATCTATATATAGAGACATTTAATTTTTATTTTAGATTGACCTACTTAATTTTCTATGCACCACAATTGTAAATTATCAATTTGTTTTCCGATATTCCGAAGTCAATCCATAGTGAAATCACTTGTAAGAAAATCAGTGAATTTAAGTGGATAAGAAAGCATTTAATAGCCTCCAGTGTAATAATTGTAAATATTTCCGACACACTTGACCACTTTTAAAGATCGTAACAAAAGCTTTCTTCTATCTTCAGCTACCCTAGGCCTCAATTCTTCAAATTTCACTCCTACTCGGTGACAATGCATGTATGCTAAAATTGTTCCTCTTTATGATCTAATTCGGCTTTAATTTAAATTACTAAGCTGAAGTTTAAAATAGTTTATAAAAAAGTTTAGACAAAAAAACAACATAATAGAAGTGGAAATGATTTTCTGTATAATTAATCTCTTACATTTACTCCTTTACCTTCATCAAATCCTGTAGGTTCTGTCATTAGTCCTAACACTAAAACTTTAGTATCACAAATTTCTTACATAAACAGGCACATCCTCCCAATAAGAGTATGGAAGCTGTGCAGGAAGCTGGACATAGGACCAGAGAGGATCCTAAGAAGAGCTTGGGACACCTTCGACGAGTTCTTACACAGCTGCATCTCTAGGAAGAGAGAGCAATTGGCTTTGCAAGAGTCCAAACAACAGGAAGTGGATCTCTTATCCTACTTCATGGGCGACCAAGTAGACAGGGCCGACCTGGACAACATCAACTTCAAGGACATGCGCGATCTCGGGAGGACCGACAAGTTCCTGAGGGACACATGCTTCAACCTGGTGGCTGCCGGTAGGGACACGGTCAGTGTCACCCTGAGCTGGCTCCTGTGGGTGGTTTCGACCCACCCCGAGGTGGAGGAGAAGGTCATCCAGGAGATGATGGGAGGATACAACTTGGGTGAAGGTACCCACCAAGAGACTAGGTGGAGGGGAAGGATCTTCGGGGAGGAGGAACTCTCCGAGCTGACCTATCTCCACGCGTGCGTGAACGAGACACTCAGGTCAGCCAGAGATAATTTTACGTTGGTCACAACATATAAATCATTCAATAATCTTGTATCATTAGAATTGCAAATTTTTAGGTTTATAACTTTCGTAGATTATTCATTCTATCTCTATTAGGTTATACCCGCCTTTGTCTACGGAGTATAATAGCGGGAATTTTACGATAGTCACAATATACAAAGGATTGGATATATTGGGTCGTTAGAAGTTCAAGCATGACATTGTTAAATTCGTAGATGATTCGTTTTATTTCTCTTAGATTGTATCCGCCTGTACCTTTGGAGCATAAGGCCTCGTTGGAGGCTGACACACTCCCGAGCGGGATCAGGGTCCCTGCAAACACCAAGATTGTCTACTCTCTCTACGCGATGGGGAGGATGGAGAGCATCTGGGGCAAAGATTGTCTCGAGTTCAAGCCTGAAAGGTGGATCTCCGAAAAGACGGGGAAGATCAAGCACGTACCTTTCCACAAGTTCATAGCCTTCAATGCAGGTACCTAGTATTTAATAGCGTTATGTTCCTAATAATCCTCATTAGTTTAGTTGACCTAAGTATTTTTTATTATTATATGTCCATGTTGATTCATTACAACCACATATTTCATCTTCATTGAAGGCCCAAGGACATGCTTGGGCAAGCAACTAGCCCTCTTCCAGATCATGACGGTGGCCGCGGCGGCAATCTGGAATTACCAGTTCAAGGTTTCGGAGGACTCCCACGTTTGCCCTAACTCTTCCATAATTCTCCACATGAAGAATGGCTTAAAGGTCCGGGTCAGTAAAAGGTGGATGGGGAAATGCTTGAGCTAGTAAATAATAATAATAGTAGCACAAAATTGGTGCGATATGGTTGTCTGTGGGGAAGATAGAGGAGTGTTTTGTTGATGAGTTAAAAGCTGGCCAAGTTGGTTGTCTGGCCTTCTGCTGCTGCTTCTACCACAATAAATTCTCATTGGTGAGGGAATTACTGCTCTGCCACGAGGTGGAAGGAGGTAGTTCCACAGCCGATGTATATATATTATATGGGCGTGTGTATCTGTTACCGAATCCAAATAGTTATATAAATCTGTGATTTATTATTTGTTTGTAGTAATACTTGTATTGTGTGACTTATAAAAAAAATTGTATTGTGAGTATCCATGATTTCAGTGTTTGGACCGTGATTCTTGTCATCGATCCCACATTTGGTGTTTTGTTATTGTTCATATTTTGTAAAAATAAAATAATGTCTAGTCACATGATCTAAGTATTTGTTAGTATTATTATATTTAAAAAAATATTTATGTCATTATGTTTCTCTACAAGTAGATTGTTCATATTCGATAAAAATAAAACAATTTTCTAGTCACATGATCTAAATATTTGTCGGTATTCTTGTGTTTTTTTAAAATTTATATTTCCTATTTAAAAAAAAAACTTTGTCATCTACTATCGTAAATACTTCTTTTCAGTTATTACGTATGGGGTCTGTAGTACTATAGTAGTAAATTTGGTTCAATATAAATTCGTAACTCCCCAACCGTTTTCGATGCAGAATATTAAGTACTCGCAATCCTTATTTTCAAAGCCCCCATGATCTCTATATAACGTACTCACAATTCAACCTTATATTATATCACAAATACCATCCCAAAACCATAATATATACATCAAATACACACAATGTGGCGTCTGTTGAAGGAGTTCATTTTTAGGGTTCTTAGCATTCTTAACTTGCTCCCTTCAAAGAAGAGCATCCACAACTGGCCGGTGGTCGGGATGCTTCCCGGTTTCGTGGTCAACTGCTATCGGATCCAGGAGCACATTACCGACGTGCTCAAGGAGGCCGGAGGGACATTTCTGTTCAAGGGTCCTTGGTTCTCGGGGATGGACTTTTTGCTGACGAGCGACCATGAAAATGTGCACCACATTTTGAGCAAGAACTTTGAGAGTTACGACAAGGGCCACGAGTTCAAGCAGATCTTCGAGGCTTGTGGCGATGGGATCTTCAACGTGGACGGGGAGAAATGGCGGCTCCAGAGGAGGATGATCCATAACTTGTTCAAGGACACCAAGTTCGTGATGGCACGAAATAAGGTCAATAAGAGGAAGATATTGGAGGGTCTATTTGTGATTCTTGATCGGGCGTCGGAACTCGGAGAAGAGTTGGATGCTCAGGAGTTGTTTAGGAGGTTGACATTTGATACTACTTGCATGCTGCTCCTTGACTATGATCCGCATTGCCTGGCCTTGGATTTCCCTGATGTGGAGTATGAAAAGGCTTTTTGTATCATGGAGGAGACTGCCCTAATCAGGTGACTAGATTATTGTCTATTTTGATACTTATGTAATGGTGAAATCTCCATGTCTTCCATTCGCATTGTTGGTAAACACTAGCATGTACTAACTCTATTAATCTATATTCAACCTAGTCACTCACCTGGTAGGCTGGTACTAATTAGTTTCGTTACAACTTACAACGTGGGTAAATTTAGTTCAGTAGATATAATAGATATTTTTTTATTTGTTTTCTTTCCTTTTTAGGAAATTCTCGTAGTACCAGAACTTCCTGATCTGGTCCATGCAAAGAGTTCAATTTTTAGTTAATTAAAGTAGATGTACACGATGTGGGTAGCACGGTCGCTGCTTGCCCATTTTTTCGCTACATAGTACATACTAGGGAATAATTCCTTAAACGTGCCATTTTTTGCCGGAAGAACCAACAAATAATTAGATAATATATAAATATTCATTGGTCCATTTTCCATTTGTACCATACCTCCACTGAGGCATTTAATCGCTATTTTTGTACAAATGGATATCGTGCATGTCTCTATAGAGAGGCACTCTATTTTTATTTTTTTCATTGGCCTATTTAATTTTCCATCAACAACGACATAAATAATCAATTCGTTTTCCAATATTCAAGTAAATTAAGAATGAAATTCTTTTCCAGAAAGAAATTCAGAGTGTAATTAGTTTGACTTTTGTGATCGATATGAAAACATTTAGTAGCCTCCAATATAGTAAATTGTCAAGATTTTAAACAAATCAACTCAGCGACTATTTTAAACGTCATAAGTACAACTTTCTTCCATCTTCATCTACTTTTGGGCCTCACTTTATTCAAACTTTACTCCTCCCCGTGATTATGCATCTGTTAAAACTCCATACAAATGTCTTTATCTTTGTGATTGAGTCGATTTAAATTTGAATTAATTAGATATATTAAAATTAAAAGAAGTTAACAAAAGCATACATAACAAAGATGGAAAGGATGTTTTTCTTGTATGGTTATAAGTTTTAATTACCTCTGTCAAGTCTTGTACATATTCCCATTAGTCCTAACTATAAAAGTTGATCAACAATTTCTTACACAAACAGGCACCTCCTCCCACTCAGAGTGTGGAAGCTGTGCCAGAAGCTCGACATCGGACAAGAAAGGATCCTTACTAGAGCTTGGGCCACCTTCGACGAGTTCTTGCACAGATGCATCTCGAGGAAGAGAGAGCAAATTTCCATGCAAGAATCCAATTCACGGGAAGTGGATCTCCTATCCTACTTCATGGGCGATCAAGGATTTAGGGCCGACCAGGACACCGTCATCTTCAAGGAGATGCGCGAGCTCGGGAGGACCGACAAGTTCCTCAGGGACACGTGCTTCAACCTGGTGGCTGCAGGTCGGGACACGGTCAGCGCCGCCCTGACCTGGCTCCTGTGGGTGGTTTCGACCCACCCCGAGGTAGAGGAAAAGATCATTCAGGAGATGATGGGAGGGTTCAACTTGGGTGGAGGCACCCGACAAGAGACTGGGTGGAGGGAAAGGGTCTTCGGGGAGGAGGAGGTATCCGAACTGACCTATCTTCACGCGTGCGTGAACGAGACACTCAGGTCAGTCCGAGAGAATTTAACGATAGTCATAATATATAAATAATTTGATATATTATATCCTTGGGCTTGCGATTTTTAGGTTTATGAAGTTCGTAGATTATTCATTCTATCTCTATTAGGTTATACCCGCCTTTGTCCATGGAGCATATTTGAGAATTTTACTATAATCACAACATAGAAAGAGGATTCGATATATTAAGTCGTTAAAAGTTCTAATATCATCTTCAAGTTTATGAAGCTCGTAGATGATTCATTTTATTTCTCTTAGGTTATACCCGCCTGTGCCCTTGGAGCACAAGGCCTCGTTGGAGGCTGACACACTCCCAAGCGGTATTAGGATCCCTGCCAACACAAAGATTGTCTACTCCCTCTACGCCATGGGGAGGACCGAGAGCATCTGGGGCAAGGACTGTCTCGAGTTCAAGCCTGAGAGATGGATCTCGGAAAAGACGGGGAAGATCATGCATGTACCTTTCCACAAGTTCATTGCCTTCAATGCAGGTGCCTAGTATTTAATACTATTACATTTCTTTCGTTACTTTATCTAATATACTTTTTTTAAAATTATATGAACATTTTGCGTCACCATAACCACATATTTCAACTCCAATTCAGGCCCAAGGACGTGTTTGGGCAAGCAACTTGCTCTCTTCCAGATCAAGACCGCGGCGGCGGCGGTGATTTGGAACTACCAGTTCAAGGTTTCGGAGGATTTCCAAGTTTGCCCTATCCCTTCCGTAATTCTCCACATGAAGAATGGCTTGAAGGTCCGGATCAATAAAAGGTGGATGGGGAAATGCTTGAGCTAGTAACTAATGATAACAATGACACAAAATTGATGTGATATGGTTCTTGGTGGGGAAGATGGAGGAGTGTTCATTGACGAGTTAAAAGCTAGCCAAGTTGGCTGGCTGGCCTTGTGCTGCTGCTACTACCACTAAATTCTCATTGGTGAGGGAGTTACTCTACTCTGCCATGGAATGGAAGGGGGTAGTTCAGGAGCAATGAAATATGTGGTTTGTTATTGTTTGTAGTAATATAGCTTGTATTGTGTGGACCAGTGATGTGTTTCTTACGTTTGGAGTCTTTTATATATGCGAAATACATGTTCCTGATTTTAAGCTTTCAATGTTTGTACCGTGATCCTTGACAACGATCCATGAAGATAGAGTTGTTGAGTAATTAAAGTATGTCATTATGTTTCTCTACAAGCAGAATGCTGATATTTGGTAAATTCTTATATTGATTAGCTATTTTCAAGATGCCAACAATTACTTAAAAGGAATGCATGATGATAGAGTTGTTCTGGGAACCTAGCAAATGTAAATATCTATTAAATGTTTTTGTCACTTTTTTTCAAATCAACTCAACCCAAACTTAAATTAATGGGATAAATAAATTGTACTTAATGAGTTAATATTTCAATTATCTCTCATTCTTAAACTTTTTAATCAAGTAGAGACCCGGCCCAGTGCGTATCAAGTGTAATTACCCAGGCCAGGTTTTGGATTTAGCCCTTACAGGGTGCCGGTAGCCCAGTTTCTCTTTTGTGGGCCTTCGTTGATTCACGACACAAGAACATGGAATTCTTAAATTAGCTTAAGAGAATCTCACTTCTTTTCACAGAAAATAAATGTTAGTTTATTTAGATCGGCAATGACGTCTATATAAATAAAATTTGTATCCAGATACGTACATCGACAAGTCAAAATTTATTAAGTTCATCTATGTAATAAAAAAGTTGAATACATTTTAAAAAATTGAGTTCAAATCTTGTCAATATAAAATTTGTTATTGGAAAATTCACTCATAATTAGAACGTGGTGATAATAAACAGATGATCATAAAAATATATTAAAAAAATACTTTTTGTTTTTTGAGAAACATGCTGATAGCTAAAAGCAGTCATTTAATTGCATATTTGCATTCTTCAAGTTTGGGTGCCATAGGCCGGCTCATTTAATGCAGCCGTAGCGCGTATATATATATATATATATATATATATTGGAGAATTAGCGTATATATTAGGAAACATTTAGTGAACTAATGACATATTCTTCGGGTATGAGACGCTCTCCAAATAACATCTTTTTATTTTTAGAACTTAATTAAAATATTTCTTCAAAATTCAAATTTTGTACTACTTAGAACAACTTTTATCATAAACATATTAAAATATATTGCATGTTGTCAGTAACCGATATTTGAAAATTGATCTATATGACATTCAGGTCATTATATTTCTAGAATGGTATAGTATGAATCCGAAACTTCTTCTTATGTTTATTTATTGATGGTGACTAGTATGCCGATGCTATAAATTTACTTAATGTCTTTCCCGTTTTGCCCCCTAAACCAGGTCACAGATTTTAGTGTGGTTGTATAAATGCCGTCAAAAGTTAATGATGTTATTTATTGCTGGTGACTAGCTAGTTGACGGATGCTATCACTTTACAAAAAAATATTCATTATTCTTTTCGTCAATATTGAAAAAATGTTCTTACAAATTCTTTCGCGAGATTTTGAAACAAATTTAGAGGTTTGGCACATGGTCTCTTGAATTTCTAAATCATTACTCCACTTTTTACAATTTTAGTAAAGTCTAAAAAATTGGCATAAAGTTGCATGACATATTTGTGTAATTTTTTCCTCTAGTAACTCATCAAATACTAATGATGTACACGAAATTCGAATAGCTTTATAAGCTACATAATATATTTTGATCAATAAAAAGTAGGGAATTTTCCAAACAGTGAAACATATGATTTTGTAGTTTAAAATTCAACATCGACCATGGAACACACATTTGAAATTCATTAGACCGATCCGATCATGAATTTTTAAAATATGGTTAAACTATTATTTGGTTCATGGTATTCAATTATGTTTTTATTCCTTATTTTGACTAATATATTTCTGTCTTACAAGTTTGTTAAAATACAACGTTTATGTTCTATAGAATTGCATTTAGCAAAGTAATTCAAAATGTGTTATTCAGAAGAATTTTTTTTGTTACAAGTCATAAATGGGAGGATAATTTGTCTAAAATTATTGGTCCATGTACTTGCTGTTGTCGACAGCCAGCACAGGAGGATGGGTATTTTCCAATTACAGATGGAACATGCATACTTCTTTAATTTGATGGATCCCAATTATTTATCAATCGCCCGATATGCACAAGAAATAAATAAAAGCTAAATCACTTTTTCCAAATCAAAGCCTCACGTGGTTTGTTGTCAAGTTAGCTTAAGTCAAATCATTCAGAGCCCGCTATACTTCATTTTAGCAATTGATTTTTTAATAATATTTCTAAACATTCCCGAGATAAATTCAAGATTTTCTTAAACAATATTAAAATTTTTACGACTTAAAGCAAGTTGGACCATCGATAATTTTCTTTTAAAATAAACTATACATAGAAAAAACTTTGTGCCGATCTAATGACCACAAGAAAAATTAGCTCAGTGATCAATATAAAGCCACATATAGTTAAGCGAGGAACAATTTGTAAAACACAAAAGCGTCTCCAAGAAAAATTAACTTCACTTTAGCACTTGAATATATTTCTGATGCCTCTACTGGTCCAAGCATTTCTGATTTGCTTCACTACTCTTTCCTGTGTCATAGCATGGTGGTGGTTGAAGGTGAGACTAAGCTGGACTACTGCTCCTGCAATCAATTGGCCTATCGTCGGAATGATGCCCGGCCTCCTCCGGAACGCCACCCGCGTCCACGACTTCGTCACGGACCTCCTCAGGCACGAAGGAGGTACGTTCCTCTTCAAGGGTCCTTGGTTCGGAGGTTTGGACTTTGTTTTCACGAGTGATCCGTGTAACGTTCATCATATCCTTAGTAAGAATTTCTCGGGGTATGGAAAGGGTCCTGAAATCAAGAAAGTACTTGATCCTCTTGGTGATGGGATTTTGACTTCGGATGGGAAGGATTGGATGCTCCAAAGAAGGATTATCCACTCTTTCATTAAAGATAGAAAGTTCGAGTTGGCAAGAGAGAGAGCAACTAACAGAAAAATTGTGGATGGATTGTTTGTGGTTTTGGACCAAGCCTTGGAAATGGGGAACTTGTTGGACATTCAAGACGTGTTGAGAAGGTTGATGTTTGATATTGTCTCCCAGCTTGTCTTGGATTATGATCCGAATACTTTGACACTTGGATTGCCCGAATCCAAATGTGCCAAGGCTTTCACTGTTATTGAGGAGGTCACCTTTCTCAGGTATTGGTAAATTTGAAGAAAGAATAGCTAATGAATTTGTTAAGATACAAACAATTTTGAAGAATTTTGTTTTTCTTTTTGGTGGAATTTTGTTAAACACTATTTAGAACTATAAAAAAATTAACTAGCTATATTAATTTTTTTAAGCTGTGACGTTCTAACATGATTTATGTGATGAAGTTTTCAATATTTTAACATTTTCGTCTACAATCAAAAATTTGTGGATATTATTGACAAAATAAAATTATCATTATTTATATTTATTCATTGGCTTACTCACTCAACAATCTATGTTATTTTATAAAGTTAGAAACCAAAACTACAAACATTTTTTCATAAATCAATATTGATTATGAAAACTGAAACAATCTGCACACACCTTATCATTGTTGTAGTAAGTATCAAAATTATCAATATATTTCCTACCAAAGTAGAGCTTTTCATGAATAAATATTCACACCCTCTAGAGTGTTTGATGCAAAACAGGAACATAACCCCTCAAATCTCTTGGAAGCTACAAAAGTGGCTCCAAGTGGGAAAAGAGAAGGAACTAACTAATGCCTGCAAGACCTTCGACCATTTTTTGTACGGTTGCATTGCGAGCAAGCGACAGCAACTGGCTCGCGCCGAAGGAGGCCGTGGCGGCCCAAACCAATCAGAAGACGATGATGACCACCATCATTACAATCTACTAAACTTCTTCTTGGTTGATGGTGATTTCAAGTTAAATGAAGACAACAACGAAGATCAGGACACATTTTCCTTCACGAAATCTGACAAATTCCTGAGGGACACAGCCTGTAGCTTTGTTGCAGCAGGAAGAGATTCAGTAGCTGCTGGGTTCGCCTGGTTGCTCTGGCTCGTGGCTACAAACCCATCTGTCGAGAAAAAGATTGTCGAAGAAATGGAAGAGATTTCGGATGCCAAAAATCGTGACACGATCAAGGTCTTCACCAAGGAAGAGATAACCAAGTTGGTTTATCTCCAAGCATCAATACTCGAGACACTCAGGTTGAGCAAAATTCTTAAAATTTAAAGAAAGTATGGAAACTAAAGGGTAGTCATCAATTTTCATTAATGTTTCTTTAAGTTTCTTAATCAATCATTACAAAAAAATCATCAAATATTTGTAAATATAAAAAGTTAAATATTTTCATGTAAATTTACGTTTCACGTTAATTCAATGGAAATTTTTCTTTGCCTCAAATATTCTCATCTGAAAACGCATATATTTTTTTTCTCTTCGTCTTCCTCATCCGAAAACCAATCTATCTTCTTTCTCAGGTTGTATCCACCAATACCTATCGACCGACTAGTCTCAATGGGAGAGGACATTCTCCCAAGTGGCCATAAAATCTCCAAGAACACTCGAGTTGCTTACGTTCCATATTCGATGGGGAGGATGGAGTCCATTTGGGGACCAGATTGCTTGGAGTTCAAGCCGGATAGGTGGATTTCAGGACAAGGGAGTAAGAAGATGAGCCTGAGACATGTTCCTGCTTACAAGTTCTCGGTGTTCCACACCGGACCAAGGACTTGTCTGGGTAAGGAACTGGCCCTGGAGCAGATGAAGGCCGTTGGTGCGGCTCTCTTGTGGAGGTATAGGTTCCAAGTTGTGGAGGATCACCCTGTTTTCCCTACCAAGTCTGTGATTCTCCATATGAAACATGGCCTAAAGGTTAAGGTGCTAAAGAGAAATAATATAAAATGTTGAGTTCTCATGTTTATGAATATAGCAGTGTATAGAAAAACTTTGTCACCATTTTCAAAAATCATATGTGACTCTCAAAATTACTTACAATAAAAAATATATTTGATGGCGGTGGATAGGAGGGGTTGATCATGAATTGAAAATAATGACAGGTAAATAAAAATGGAATTGATAGGATGTTGGTTTCTGATTGGAGTAGCCGGTAACTAATTATATATGTATAAGTATATGATCATAGTCCGGATTGCTAATTATTAGCCTGTATATATTTTATATTTGTGTTAATGCAAACTTTATTCATGGATTGTATTGTACGCCTACCGACCACGTGAGTGCGAGGCAGTTTATTACAAATTTTACTTAAAGGATCCGCATTTGGAGCATCAAATTTGTCCTTTATTGTGTTTTAAAATTTTGATATTGTTAATAAGTATTATTTAATTATAACGTATATACCTAGCACTAAATAAGTAGACACAGCATGCCCTCGAAACGGACTCGTCATTGTAAATTTTCCGTATTATAAGGGGGGAAAATAAAAGCAACAATAACGTATGATATTTGCTTTAGAAAAACAATGTGTGATATTGAATTAACTTAGAAAAGAAATTTGACCAGGTTTGCTGGTGGAAATTCCAACTAGATTATTTTTATTATTGTTATTATTATCATTATCATTATTTATTAAAAAGTAAAAAGAAGGTTACTTTACGTTTCAGTGGTTCCTTTTTCATCGTTGTTGGGAAGGAATCCCATGATTCTACTCATCGCTACCGCTACAACATTTATTCTTACCTTGCTCCATACCAACTCCTATTCTTTGTAAAAGAAAAGTGGATGACATGACAAAAGGCCAAAAAAAATACGGGAAAAATGATCTATATCAAATTTAAGCATAGCTGATTTTGATAAATGGAATTCATAAAAAAAGGGATTAAATTGTAATGATTTTTTGTCGGTTTATCTATTCGTTTGGTGGTAAATATGATTTTATTTAGTGAAGGGAACGTATTGCATTGAAGTTGAATCATTTTATATGATTTCATTTTCGTTTATCTTCTTTTTTTCTTTTCATTAATTAATTCAAGGGCCAAACATGTTGACTGATGCTTTATGATTGGGCAACCATACAGCCCACCCTATAATTTTGTTGTCTCATCTATCTCACCTAAAACCAACAAAAGCTATAAAGAGCTAAGAAACTGAAAAAAAAATATATATTTATATTCAAACAAGAGAATAATAAACAGAACAAACAATTTCTTTGATACTAGGCGCATTGACTTTGCGATATAAATTAATCATCATTGTGGATATTACGTAAAAGAAAAATGACGATGAACGTAATCCAAAGTGTCAAAATTATTTTTTTTGGAAAATGTCAATTTAAAAATTCGTCTGACTAATAATTCAAACCATTTAACTAACTAAAATTTTGATTAGTCATCAAATTGGTACGTCCAGTTATCTTGCTTAGAGATTCTATATGATGGTATTTTACTAAAATAGATCGTCTAATCTTAGCTTAGACGTGAAAATAATGCAAATGATATAACTCTTACTACTGAGTTCTGACATGTGTTATTCTCATACCTTGATCAGTGATCACTGATATTACGTTATTTGGTACATCCTCATGGTGCGATTAAGAAAATTATCCAAAAAATCGTTAACAACACTCTCCATCCAATTAATACCAGGCGATAACTAATCAAGAAACCCACAAAAGGAAAGTTAAAGATTCAATCCTAAGAATCATAATTTGATCTTTCCAAATCAGACATTAAAGGAACATAAAAAAAGTAACAAAAAGCTGAGTTAAAGAAATGGGGAAGTTTGCTTGTACTTGAAACAATGGATTCCTCCAGAAGGACCAGCAACCACCTCTCTATATCACATCCTCAAGCAACCAACAACCTACACCACCTCCAGCATCATTAATTTGATTGCCATTACGTGGTGGGATCTCGTCGCATCGTTGGCGAGGTTCGTATTAGATGGACATGGAGGAATTGGTGATGCAAAAGCTTAAGGATGGAGGAAGGGAAGCCCAAATTGAGGCTGCTTCTGAGCTGGCCAAACTTGGTAACAAGCAGAGGCACAAGCTGGTGGAAAGAGGAGTCATTGCTCCATTGGTGTCAATGCTGCAATATGGAGATCCTGAGGCCATCGAAGCTGCTCTCTTCGCGCTGCTCAGTCTCACCTTTGGTAGCGAAAGGTTAGCCTTTAGCTCTTTCTAGCTCTCTCATTGTCAAGACCAGCTTGTAAATCCAATTTGGTCTGTGTTATTCTTCAGGAACAAGATCAGGTTGGCAAAATCAGGGGCAATTCCTGTATTGTTGCAGCTTCTTCGTTGGCCAAACAAGCACCTAAATGAGCTTGTAATAGCCGCTCTGCTGATTCTCTCTTCTTGCAAGGCAAACAAGCTGGCCATTGCATCTTCTGGGGCCATCACAATGCTTTTAGGTATCCTCAGTAGAGTGTGTAGCTTCGAACATGATCAGGGCGACACGAACAGTATAAGCAGCCAGGCTAAGGCCGACGTGATTTCCACGCTCCACAATCTCTCAACCTGCCAACAGAATATCCTGCCGTTGGTCTCTTCTGGTGTAGTTCCCACCTTACTTCAACTGAGCCACGGTGAGGACAAGTCCAGCGAGTTGGTAGAGAAGGCACTGGCACTACTTGAGAGTATTTTAATGTCATCAGAGGATGCTCTGTCACTGGCAGCCGACACAGACGGATCAATCAGGTCACTAGTCGAGGCTGTCGAGGAAGGTTCCCCACAATGCAAAGAACACGCAGCAGGTATTCTTCTCCTCATGTGCCAAAGCGGAAGAGACAAATACAGAGGACTAATTTTAAAGGAAGGTGTCGTCCCCGGGCTTCTGCAGTTGACAGTTGATGGGACATGGAGAGCAAAAGATGCAGCACAAGAACTCTTGCTCCTCTTAAGGGATTGTCCAAGTTATGGTGGTTGTAGACAGTCCAACTACGAGTTTCTAGAGCAGTTAATGGAAGAAATTGATGCGGATGACGACAGAGTTATTGGAACAACCACGCTCCAAATGGTCGAGCAGATGATAGCTAGGCTCAATACTTGATACCAGTTTCTCTCGTTTTAGCATCGCAGCGCAGCTTATGTTAGCAAGAACGCAGATCTTCTCATCATTGATCGTCTCTGCTGTGTTTTAGAAGGGGGTGATGGAGGCACTGTACTCACTGCAGTTCACAACTCAAGAGTAGTATAGGCTATTTCACACTAGATAGTTCCTTCACCATGATAACAGTGGACATAAACCACATAGAACTAACTTCACCTCCATTCTTGGTTATTAAGAGCCATGTGGCAAGTTCTTCCTATCCCAAACGACCATTTTCATCCCGTCTTGTTTGGCACCAGGAACACATGCAGACAGTATCTTGAAGAAGCAGAAAAGACCTGCAAACTTAGAAAGAGCATTCGTATCGAAAAACCGAAAAATCTTTGATGTTCATACTGCACTCAGGCATTCAGCATTTATGGATATTGCATGCACAAAGCAGCAATTTGATCAACTCCCAGAAAGCTTTAGCAATACGTCATTCACCAAGCACGTATGATCTGATAGTAATGATACAATATAAGGTATAGTCCATGAAAAGGGCGTACCACATCATCAACCAGTTAAAAATAGGAGATACATCTCACTCAAAACTAAACATAAAGGATCCATCTGTAAGGCGTAGTTGGTTGAATTATTCATATTTTCTATTTGCATCTGTCTGTCTAGAAAAGGCAATGGTACTAGAGCACACACAACAACATATTACTTCATGATTTCCGAGCTTCATTCAGCCCGACCTTCTGTATACGCTAAAGGCCACAGCAACTGCTGCTACCGCCCCGACAACAGCAACAGCAGCAAGGACATCGCTTTGCTCCAATGATGCAAACCAGCTTGACACTTTACCGATCCCCTTCTGCTTAGCCTCGAAGATTTCCTTCGCCTTCTTTTCTTGGCTTACCTGTGAAGTTGCATCTTGGCAGCATGAAAATCCATTGGCACCTTGGCAACAGCCGGATGTGTTTTCCTTGCTGACATCGGTATTGCTTTCTACATGACTGCTGCTTTTGTTCGTTTCGGTGCCATTAGGAACAACTTTTTCAGGCCCCTTTTCCCCTCCTTCAGTATGCACCCCCATTTGCCCCCTGCAGCCAATATTCATAAGAAAATGCATCCTAATAAAGTTCCAAACTACCAGACCGTATCAGGTAACAGAAAGTACTGCACAACATGCAATAAACTTTTGCCACATAATGGAGACAGCAACAAGAGGAATACAAGCACTTTCCAGCATAGAAAGCAATTAAGCCGAAGCCACGTTCAAATAATCTTTCTACTACTTAATTGTTTGAGTGAAGACAATCCAGAACATGCAACCGAAAGGCTCGAAACTCCATGTCAGCCCTAAAAATCCATGTTAAAACAGAGCATGAAAAGCTTTGAGAGCCAGTTTATCAACTGCTGGGCAAGAAAAGACTTAGAAGCGCCACCAAACTCACCATCAGAACTCATAATGCGAGGTAGGGAAGCAACGACAATCAAACAAATGTGAATTGCAGAAAGTAACAATGGTTTGCACAATAATCCAGGCTAATAAACTTAATATTTCGAAAAGATTTGCATCATACTAAGAAATAAAAACATAAGCAGCACTACAACACAACAGATACAATTGCAGTAAAAAACATAAGAACACCAGTGAAGCATACCTCAAAAGTCTTTCCAAAACAATTCCATTCACAATATGCTGATCAAGAATTTCGGGGACATCTTCCGGAGTTACATAACCATACCTGTCCATCGTAGAAGCATATCGAATTCCCTTCTAGCTCCACAAGCCAAAAAATATAGAAACAGAAAAGGAAAATTGAGACCTTACCAGTGTCCAATAATATTCCCCTCTGTATTCGGATTAAAGATAATCAAGTTCCCAGCATACTTGTGTCCTCCAATGTGAGAGCAAGCATTCACAACGACCTGATTTGTCAGTCCTCGGGCCTCAACCCCTTCCCTCAGCTTCTCAATAAGAACCGGCCCACAAACACCACATCTCTTGTCACGGCTACCATGAGCACAAACGAAAATATGGGACCCGGCCAATTTCTCCGGGGAACCAGCGCTCCACTGCTGACCCTTAACAAGCACCTCCTCGACGAAGCTATCAGCATTGGACTCGTTGAAACCCCTGCCATTTCGACAAAACGCCAATCTCTAGTATCAAAAACCTTAGGAACAGCTCAAACAAGCTATATAAGATAGAACACAACAACCAACGTAAGTTCCAGCATAATCTCTAAGCACAACATGAACCACTACCCCAGAACAGAGCCCAAACCGTGCAGTGAACACAGTTATGAGTGGCAAAACTAACACGCCCCTCAAACGTGACCCATCAGGTTGAGGATTGCACAGGTTTTGACTTCACCCAACGTGCGAGCACAACAATGGGCACAAGGTCTCCATAACTAACCCAAAACCTTAAAAGACGGGTTGCGACGGGTTGGTAGAGTTTTCACACTTATAAATAAGCCCCTAGCTAAAAAGGTAAATAAACAAATAAATAAGAAAAAGTAACTAAAGACCTTACTTGTACTTGATCATATCCGGAAATATCAACAAATCCCCGTCCTCGAAATCGGTCCCCGGGTGCCCCTCGCTAACCGTAACCCTAGTCTGTTATTATTAAATTAACAATTAAACATAACAAAAAAAAAAAAAAGTAAATCAAGAGCTATAAAAAGGAAACGAGAACCGAAAGCGAGGTCAAATACGAAGACGAAGAGGAGATTTGACCTTGGGGGTTATTTCCTTCCCACGGGACCTGACGGCGCCGGCGAGGCGCTTGACCAACGGATCGGCGGCGGAGGTCTCGATCTTAGGGACCCAGCCGGAGGGGTCCTTGTAACAGAGAAACACGTGGCGGTCGTACTCGTCGCCCATGGTCCCAGCGAGGCTCTCTTTGAACATCTCTGCCCGCGCGAACCCGAACTTGACGTCATCCTCCTCGGAGACGGTGGGGAAACTCTGCGCTTCAGCGGCCATCGGAAAGGAAAAGGATGATTTAGCCAAGTCAACGACCGGTCGTCTGCTGCTGCTAGTACTCGGCCCTTCCCTTTCGGAGATTAGGAGATAGTGGTGGTCTTCTTCCCAGGGGTGAAATTGGAAAACGTATGGACCGGTAGACGGTGGTATTAAGGAGCGCGTGGCTAACTAAAATTCGTAGTTTTACGTTTGGGATAAATTACGGTTCTTTTCCAACCTCTTAAAATATTGTTTTTTTAATATTTCTGGGGGTTGTTTCGGCAGGCGATAAATAAAAGCGCGGAAGGAGCGTGGGTGGCACGCGGGTGTTGACCCGGTCTTCTTGCACGTGGCAGAGTCTCATTGGTTAATTTAAGGCAAAAAACTGTATTTATAATATTTTATATACTTTCAGGAAAAATGCATATATTTATTATTTAGGAAAAGAGTATAAATTCTTGTTGAACATTTAGCATTCCTTTTACTAACTGTTTTGATAAGTTCTTTTTCCTACTTATAATTGACATTGTAACTCTTCAATGATCATTTATGTAAAAAAAAAAAACCTAAATAATCATGTTTATGCAGAAATCGGTTAGACGCTTAACATTTCAAAATTATAGGATAAGATCTATTTTTTATCGTTTTACCTTTTTGCTTAACTTATTTATCATGTGTGAGTGATATAAATTTAATATTTTGAATTTAAATTAATGTAAGTAGATTAAATCTATATGGAAAACTAGAGTTAACTTGATGGGTCCCAAATTATCACATAATATTGATCAAAGTATACCTATTTAGACTAATATTTCAGACATCATTGTTAAAATATATCAAATACTACCAATTACGGTAACAGTCGTCACCACAACTGGCCTTCCACGTGGCGTATCTCGCCTTCTTCGTGGAGGACATTTCCGTGTAGAATTAATAGAACGAGAAACCTTACTGGTTTCTTGCACGGGATCGGGTGGACCCCACCTGATTGGTTGTGAGGAGGAGGGTGGCGGCTAGGCGCGTGGACGCGCTGGGTGAAGCAGCCAGAAACTTTGTTGAAGTGACGCGTGGTTGCACCGGAGGATCAATAACAGGTGCGGAATTTTTTTTCTTGGTGTTACTGTTTACCAAAAATATTCAAAATGGTACCCAGAAAACAAAAATTATCAAATTGGTGTCCATATCATTTTTCTCTTTTCAAATTACGGATTTTTTTTCCGGCCAAATCGTACTACGGATTTTTTTTTCAGTTCGAACCAGAAAACAGATTTTTTTATCCATTTTTTGATTTCATGAAATAGATCTCAATAAGTTATACGGATTCAAAAATATAATTTCTCGAATCGGACATCCGAGCACAAAGATATTGATCTTCCAATTTTTTTACATAATTCCTCAATTTCATTTTTTTTGATTTTTTTAATTTTTATAACTTCAAAAAATACAAGAATAATAAAAAAAATAAAAATAGTACCATCTTTTCTTTGGACCGGACAATTTGGACACCATTTTGAAAATTGTAATTTTTTGTTAATTTGAAAAAAAAAACTAGTGTATTTGAAAAAAAAATTAATCTTTTTTTTTTGCGTCTTAGTTTTTTTGTATTTTTTTAAAAAATTCAAAAAATATTCAAAAGATGGTAAATTATTTTGTGTCTTTTTTTGTCTTTTTTACAAAGTTTAAAAATTTTTAAAAATATTAAAATTGAGAGATTATGTAAAAGAAAAACTTTGAAGAACCATATCTTGGTGCTCGGATGCCCGATTTGAGAAATTGTTTTCTTTAATCTGCATAACTTTTTGAGATCTATTTCATGAAACCAAAAAAGGGAAGAAAAAAAATCCGTAATACGGTCACCGAACTGGATTACGGGGTTTTAATGCATTTTATGGTATGGGTTAAAATTTCGTAATCTGATTCGAACGAAAAAAAATTCGTAATCTGGTTTGGCCGAAAAAAATTCGTAATTTGGAAAGAGAAAAATGACGTAGACACCATTTTGATAATTTTTATTTTCTACGTACCATTTTGAATATTTTTGGTGAATAGTAACAACAACAAAAAAAAACCTAAGTTGCAGGGACTTATAAATGCAAAATTGTTACATTTATGCAGGGACAGTTAGCTTGTTTGATATATGCAACTTCATAATTCGAAATAAGAAATCTAGTTATTATATTCTATTTTACCAAATTAGACTTCTATAGTATAGTTTTACCACGCAAATAAATAGTATATTGGAAGAATAAATATCTATGAATCCAGATTTTTTTTTCTTTTTTAAAATGAACCCAAATTGCTAGACTTATCATTAAATAAAATTTTGTGCAAAAATCCTTGTCAATCCGCAATTATTACAAAATTAATGAAGTGGTCCATTTGGGCTGGGCCTTGATGCTTCCATGCATGACAAGCCGTAGGTCCAGCAATAAAAGAGACATTTACTCATGTGATGTCGGAGCCAATCACTGAATTTTAGGGATATGAAATAGTAAATACTTCTCAAGCAATAGTTTATTTGGGGAATCAATTAGAATTTAATTGCCAACAACTCATTGAATTAGGTTCGAAGTTTGTACCATGTATTCAAATATTTTTATTTCTTTCGAAACTAGAAGGTTTCACAATACTTGTCCAATCTAATTTACATAAAAAGTTATGTTTAATTAAAAGAAAAATACTGTTTTACTACATAAAAATAGTTACACGGATAAAAGGGAAAATTTTGAAAAATTCTGATCAATTCTGGTAATTTTTTAATATCATTTCTTGCTACAGAATGAAGCAGCTAAACAAGTGTATCTTGAAGTTAATGGAAACCATTACAGTACACTAGAGGTTTACAAGGAGGTGAACCAAATCAATCAAAATGATCACTCAAAAGAACTCGATGTCATAATAATTACCTGCAGGCTTTACATCTACACCACCCTGCGCAGCCCCGGCTGCAGGCGCTTTCTGTTGCTCGGCACGGGCTATGAACTCTGTCATTGACTGTCGCGGCACCTGTGGCGGGTTCGTGCAGCGGATGAGCGCCCAGTTGATGGACTGGAAGAACGGATGCTGCTTGATCTCGGTGGCTCCGCGCCTGTAAGCGAGGCGGTGCTCGGGCTCTTTCACTAGCAGGCCTCTGATCAGGTCCCTAGCAGCAAAGCTAACGGGGGGAGACTCCGGGAACCTCAGTGGCTGGCCAACCACGTTGAAGAGAGTGGCGCGGTTTCCTGCGCCCTTGAATGGCGTTTTCCCAAAGAGGAGCTCGTATAGGAAGATCCCGAATGTCCACCAGTCAACTGCACTGCCGTGTCCCTCTCCCTTGATGATTTCTGGAGCCAAGTACTCGTGCGTGCCCACGAACGACATTGACCTCGCACTAGTTGGTTCGGCAAGCAGCTCGGGTAGAAGGGTCGCGGCATGGATCATTTCGTCCTTCAGCTTCTTCTTTTTCTCCTTCTTGGCCTTCCTTTGCATGAAGCGTGGTCCGAAGCAGGCTGGTTGGATGCAATCCGGCTGCATCACACAAGTTGGCCCGATACATGCTGACTGAGACAAGTTCTTCGACTCCAAGGTCAGTTTACCTGATTTTACCAGTGTTGGGGACACCGCACATCTCAGGGAGAGGTCGAAATCAGAAAGCATAATGTGTCCGTCTTCCCGAACCAAGACATTCTCTGGCTTAAGGTCTCTGTAGATGATACCAAGCATGTGCAAGTACTCCATAGCAAGGAGAACTTCTGCTACGTAAAACCTGCCAATCAAATAAAACACTACCTCAGTCGTAAGAAGTGTAGCTTCTGAGCATTTTAACAGCATACACCATTCCTTGTTTCCTATTTTTCTCTTAATTAAGGACCCGGATTCAGTAAATAACAAACCGAGACAACGACAACAAGTTGTGCAAAGATAAGAAAGAGTTCTATACCTGGCAGCATGTTCAGGAAAGTACTTCCCAGGTTGTTTCTGCCTCAGATTATGCAAATCTCCACCAGGGCAGAACTCCATCACCAAACAAGACACTTTCTCTGTCTCAAAATGCGTGTATAAAGTGGGAAGAAACGGATGATCCAGCGATTGAAGTATCTCGCGTTCTGTTTGGGCCCTTAGCAACTTTTTCCGAGCAGACAGAACCTCCTTATTCATAAACTTCATAGCAAAATAAGTCTCGGTACCAATCAATTCCGACAGATACACAGTGCCTATATCTCCACATCCAAGCTTCACCATCGGGTTGAAGTGCTTAAATTCCACTGCTCCCTCTCGAGAACGAACACTTTGAATTGCCTCCCATCTTGTATCATTTGCCTTGTGGGGTTTGTACCAAGCACTGCTTAAACTACTGGAGCTGCTCTCATTGCTCACGTCACTGTCAGTACTCCTTCTATACGTACTCGTCTTCCGACTTTCGACGTCATCGGCGGCGAAACTTTTCTCGACTGCGCTCGCCTCTTCACTAACTTCTGTGTTGGTGAAACTACCCTTGGCCTCTACATAGAGGGTACCTGTGTTAGTGTAGACACTATTTGAAGGGCTTGGGCAGTAGATCTGCCTTGACTGAGGCATTACATGGTTTGTCAGCTTCACCATGTCTCCTTCACCCCCAGATGGATCGGAAAGAGAACTCTCAGCATCGGCAGAGCTTCTCGAAGTGGAGCTCCCTGATGCTGAAGCGGGAAGCAGAACAGAAGTCGTAGTTTCTCTCAATATCTTCTCTTCAGGCAAAGTCTGTACCGACTTGTCTTCAACTTCTCCAGATGTCACAAACTTGCAACTACCCTTATCCGAAATGTAGAAGTTCTTGGCGGTACTCAGAACTTCGTCGCGGTGAGGATCTTCATGTGCAGCCTTGCAGGAACTTTTTGGCTCTGCCGCAGAACCTTTCAGATCATGCATCGGTCTCGTTCTCTGGCTTTGAGCAGTCGAATACATAGATGGAGGGCGACCAGAGCGCAGCGACACGGGCTTGCCTCCGGACGCCAGATTCCAACTCTTCGCGGACGGACTAACTTCGATTTGCGTTTCCATGGGAGCAATTCATCACCCCAGAGCTGTATCCACCAAATGTAAACCAAGAACATGAATTCTGCATCCACATATATAGCAAACAAGATCTTCAGATAACAACAAACCCTCGGCCACAATATCAAGGCAATCAATATTATCCCTTTTAAACAATATATTATTATTCCTCAAACCAAACAAATTCAAGCATTATCATTAGAAAAGAAGGGAAAATTATAGCGGATAAAACAAGATACATACTAAATAGCAACAGCTGTCCTGTGACAAAGAAAGTTCCTTTCAAATCAAATCAAACAAATAATCCCTTTCAAGCATTGTACAAACCAAGAAATCTACAACCATCATCAAGGTCAAAACTTTCCTTGTTTCTATTCACTAAGCAATGCAAAAGGTCCAACTTTGCTTAAAAGCCCAAGAAAAACCAAGAAAACACTTCAAACTCCCAACTCCACGTAGAACCCAACAGAGAATTTCAAGAAAGAAGATTTCCAATCCCCTTTCCAAATCAAAAACCCAAAAAACATTCTTCTTTATCGTTTACAAAGAAGATAACCCAGAAAAGAGAGCAACTTTAGAGGCCACGGGAAAAGGGTAAAGAAGGAAAAGGTGAAACTTATGAACAGGAACCAAAGAGAACGAACCCAGAGAAAGTTGGCGAAGTGTGTCACTCAGTGAAAGAGACCTTCAAAAAGGTTGAGACCTTCCAAATGGAAAGGAAGGAAGGAAGGAAGTGGAGAACTTTAGAAGTGGTAAACTTTGTCTCCTCTTTTTCAGGACCCAAATTGACTCACTCCTCAACTATTACTACTTCAGATCGGATCCAACCAAAGAGAGAAGCGAAGAGGGGGAAGGTTGTTTCTTTATTATTAATGATTAATCATTGGTCTTTTTTTCGTTTCTTCTTTTGCTACAATCAGTTTTTTTTTTGGGAAAAAATATTGTATTAATTTATTGTATAAAGTATAATGTGATTAGCGTTTCTTTCCTTTTTTTTCCCCTGATATAGCTGACTGTCTGCTTGGATTGTCCTCATAAAGATTCTATCTTTTACATCTTTATAATTTTTTCTTATTTTCTTGATCAATAATTTTTTCCAGAATTAGATTATGTTAAAACGCCTTAAACTATACATGGTTTTTAACGATGGTAAATTTTGATGTAAGTGCATTTTGATAATTTTTTATTAATGGTCCAGCGAAATTAATATGTGAAGTATCTGGTAAATAAATAAATTAATTAATGTGTGAGACAGGTAGGCCCAACCATGCCTTGCCACTCGAGGGTATTAATTTGATTAGAGAGTACCTTAGAAACCCACTATTTGATGAAACTAAGGTCATTACTCTTGATAATTACGGGGACTCAGCTTTTAGTCTGGAGCGTACTTGATTAATAAGCCGCCTTTTAATTGGTCAATGCATTGTCGGGTGGCAAGGGGTGTCACTACCTGATAATTGCTATTGATGCGACCTTTTTTTCGTAACTAATCAAAATCATAATGTTTTGGAATTGGAAAATATGTCAACATTAAATATTTATTTACAAAAATTTAATACTAACCTATAAACCTACCTCTTCCACTAAGTAGACCACCATTTTTTAAGGGAACCGAGTTGCCTAATTAAGATGACTGAGTCAAATTCCATTAAAAAAGTTTGATGAGTCGAATTAATATGGAAAATTGCCGACATATGGTTAAACTTATATACAACCATCGAGGCACTGTGTTTGTTAAATTACAAACAAAATAGTTTCAAAGTACGTAGTTATGTCGAATATTATTGGCTCAAAACTCTCTTTTTCTGGACAAGAACCTCGGCAATATAACTTAAAATCTGCTCCTTTAATTGATTACCAATCAAAAAGTTTCTTTATAGATTAATAGGGTGATTGGATTTGTTAGAGTTTGTATCTTGTTCGAAATTTTGGACTTAACTTATAACATTATATTTAGGCGTAAGCATTTATCGTTATTGTCTATATTAGAGATTCAATTATGATCACTTTAGTTTTTTACGGAATATTTTTAAATGGGTTTACGCTAGAATTTTCGTTCAATCTTTTAGAACGTTCAGTAGTTACAACTAACGATGCTAATGTCCACAAGTTTCAATTTTAATGATGAACGAAAAAATCAAGTGAGAATTAACAATAAAAATAAAATTAATTTTCTTGTATATTATATTATATTAAAGTTTCAATGTCCAATAAAAACTTATAAAATATATACAAGGATTTTTAATATTTAAAAATAATTTATCATAACAATTAGCGATATAGTAATTTGGGAAAAGTCCATAGATGGTCATGAGGTTTCAACTTTTTTGCGACGTAGTCCTGTGGTCTGGAAACGTTACATTTGGTCCTAAGGTTACACATTTTTTTGCAAAAGAGGCTCGGGTGACATTTCGAACCTAAAAATGCTCCGAACCAAACTTAAAATATCAGTTTTGGTTCCTTCATTTTTTATATTTTTTTTTAAGAAGACTCCTCCCCCTCCTTCCTCCTCTCTCTACGTCCCTCTCCTTCCACCTCCGCCCCTCCTCCCTCCTCCCTTCTCCTCCCCTCTCCTCCCTCCCTCCTCTCTCTCCTCTCTCTAGTCTTCTTCCTCAAGAAATAAAGAAAGAAAGAGACCAAACCAAAAATGAAGAAGATGAAAAAGAAGAGAGAGAGAGAGGAAGGAGGAGAGGGGAGGAAGGAGGAGAGGGGAGGAAGGAGGGGAGGGGAGGAGGGAGGAGGGGCGAAGGAGGAAGGAGAGGGCCGGAGAGGGAGGAGGAAGGAGGAGAGAGGGGTATTTTTAAAAAATTATAAAAAATGAAGTAATCAAAATTTATTTTAAGTTTGGTTCGGAGAATTTTTAGGTTCGGAATGTCACCCGAGCCTCTTTTGAAAAAAAAATGTGTAACCTCAGGACCAAATGTAACGTTTCCAGACCACAGGACTACGTCGCAAAAAAGTTGAAACCTCAGGACCATCTATGGACTTTTCCCTAGTAATTTTAACAATTTATCAATTATTATTCGAATCTTTTTCGAGAGAGATTATAAACTCTTTTGCATATACTCGTTATATTGACTAATTTAACTTTGAATTTGAATTAAATCGTTAAAGTGTAATAAAATCTTTTGAAAATATTTAACATTGTTTTTATTTTCTAAGACTTCAACCTTGAAACTGATTGATTACTTTATAAAATTGATTGATTCAAATACTTATTGGTCCTCCCTTTTTTTTAAAGGTCCTTCCTGTTTGTTAAGAACAATTATATAATCCTTGTGAGAAAATTAATAGTAAAGATAAATAGGAAATAATTTTTGGGATTAGGCCGTTATAATCGTGGGCTGTGTGCTAAAATAACGATCACATGGGGATTAGAAGTTAATGGCAGCAATCACTATTAACTTGGCTCGACGAAGGAGGACGCTCACATGCTCGCACGTGAAACCGGCCCCAACATTACCACGTGGACGGCTGTCGTTCCCTGTCACTTGTTGATACGGCGCCGTTTCATTAACATAATTTAGCCCCATCCTTAATATATGTTGGGCAAAGGAAAAAAAAACTTTAAAATCATACCATTCTCCCTTGGCCCTCTCGATACTATCGTATCTTATTTAAGATATGATATAAACATAATATATTTTTAATAATTGCTTGAATTCGAGATCACATTAAAATAAATTTAATTTTTTTTTATCGGTTAGACGAATTAATGATGAATAAATTAAAGTAGGGAAAAGTTACTTAAGAGCTGTTCAACGTGGCAAAATTGGCCACCACTATATTTTATATTGTATGGTTTTGTCCAGATTACTTCTCAAGAAACGAAGCACATGGATATAACTATTGAAAAAAGCAAAGGAAGTTGTAGAAATGGCATAAGAATAACGGGTGGACAGTATGAAATGGGGAGGAGGTTCTTAATGGTGCTGAATCATTTAAGCGGTTAATAGTTTGGTAAGAATTTGAAAGAGAATAAATGATACTTGAACTCTATAATTTTGTAATTTTTTTTTTTGAGAAATTTATGTTGTAGTATTACTCCGAGTATACTTGGCAATGAGTCATCGAACGCAAAGATTAATTGTACATTGGTTTTTATAACTTAACATGAATTTTATTTGGTAATTCCTGAAATTCATTTACAAATTTCGTCTTCTTCGGATGGATTAGCTCTAGTTATAATGAAATTCACGTAAAAAATGGAATTTGCTAGTGAATTCCATGGTCCAACCAAACATGAGCACGTAAGAATTTGTCGATGAAATTCACATTTTAAACCAACCAAACATAGCATATACTGTTTAATTACAGGCTACATCTGATTGATGAATCTAAAGTGGCTGGAACAAAGACTACGGATCTGCCATTAGAGAGAATTACCAAACAAGAAAAAAGACAATGAAATCCAAAAACAGGTAATAACTAACTAAAGAGAATCGATCAATGAACGAACTATCTTGTCTCAAAGTCTAATACCTGCTTGTAGCCAGCCATTCTCTCTCTATCTCTCTCGCCAAAATGGAGTAACGAATAGCCCAGAAAGAAATATGGGATTTTTCTTTTTTTCTGTCGAGTTGTTTCTTGTGTTGGCTCTTCCTACACTAAGAATCCATTATGAAAACCGGAACACGGCGGCCCAAGGGTGAAAGCCCATCCAGGTATGATATTTGGGCCTCATGGGACGAATGTCTTGGGTCCAGTAAGGATCTGTTTCTTCTTCGCATGAGATATTGTATTCAAATTTCTCGTATATAAAAATAATAATATTAGAAGAGTGGGAGTTGGTTCGACTGAGACTCGAAGATTTTGGTCAACTTCAACGGGTAACTAATTGTATTTTGTAAATTTAAGCTTCATAAATTTGAACGAAAGTAGGACGAGTCCCACGGTAAGTTGAAGCTACAAGCCAACTTAATAGCTGCTAAAATCTCTTGAAGTAATATTGTTACTTGTTAGGATATATCAAGATTATCGTATCAAATAAAATATATTTTTTAATGATAAAGATTATCGCATCAAATAAGTTTATGTATTTTTTTCTTTCAAAAATAGTAAAATTTAAATTTTGAATAATAAATAAATAAAAAATAAAAATTAATTTGTCTATATTCGAAATACATAAATCTTGACTTATTAAGTTATTGAAATACTATATTCGATTGGTATATTTTCATACAACAAGATATTGATCATAATAACTATTTAAAAACTATTGAAAAACTAAATTATTATACAAATTTGTTAAACAAACAAGCGTTATACAATAATATTTAATAATATCTTTTGATAAAAATATATAAAAATATACATATTTATTACAAAATATTATTTTATACAAAAAATAAAATCGAGCTTCCGTTTGACCTGTGGCTCGGACCTTGTGGCTTTCAAGTGAAAGGTAGCCACGCCATTCACTCGCTTGTGTTCGTCAACGTTTATTTTTCCTAATTTCAGAAGGGACCATTTTTACAATGTCCTGAAAGTTGAATTCGATACAAGATATATGACAGAACTGAAAGACAACATGACAATAGAAGGTACTCCTCTGAGGAAGCAAAGAACATATATTCAACGAACAAGATCCTGTAGCTAGTCAAAGGCAAAGTGCAGCGTAAGCAAGAAATCCTGAAATCATAGAGGAAAGAGTTGCAACACGTCGCTGACCCAATACTCCACCACTTCCACTGGACACTTGAGGAGTCCCTCTACTGTCGTTGGCCAGCAGAGGAACCCTCAGCTCGAATGAACTCACGCCCTTTAACCGCTTGCCATTACCTGCCACCATGGACAAGGTCCCATTAGAATCATACACATCGTCGGTTCGGATACCCGAATACGACAGTGTCACGAGGATGTTGTATCGCCTGGATTCCGTTTCTTTCTGGTAATGTTTCAGCTCGTCGCCCGGGAGAACTAAAACTTGCTGGCCTCTCAAAACAGGACGGATTATGACAGTTCTGGAGCCGTCTTGCTGTCGTCCTTGCAGGTAGAGAGGAGACAGGGGAAGCGAAGTAAAGTTCTGGCCTTGGTAGAAAGCTACGGCATCCATCTTATCGAAGTACACTCCGGTCTTCTTCTCGTAAGGGCCGATAGTGATGGCTAGATATAGGCTGTAAGCGAGTGTGTTGTTGATGGCGGTAGAGGGGAAATCGAACTGCGTTAGCGTAGCATTTGAGATGCTTAACTTGACCCCATCCGAAGTCTTCAATGCCCGGACGAAATCAGGGATAAAAATGGCAATCACAATAAGTGGAAACAACGTGCAGAGGGGGCACCATGTAATAAACTTCGTATCTTGCTTTATGAAAGCACAGCAACAGCAACAGAAGCAGCACAAGAGCACGAAGGTAGAGACGGACATGATTATTATGCTTGTCACCACTGTCCTTCGTGCATCAGCGGCACCCGCATGATCCGACCATCCACTTGTAGCATTGGGCAAAGGGAGCTCCTCGAGTGTAATGATATCCACGCCCTTCAATTGTTGATGCCCTCTAAACCCTGAATGGGACAGCGTCACGTCGATGCTGAAACGGCCGGCCGCTTGGTCTTGCTGGTAACGCTTCAAGGCGTCGGGTGTCAGGATAAGGTGATCATAGCGGCCTTGGAAGACCAGGGGTTGGAGTATAACGGTGCTGGAGTTATAACTGTGGTTACTCTTGCCACCAAGATAGAAGGGAGGCAAGGAGAGAGAAGTCGTGAAGTTATGTCCTCGGTAGGAAGCCCAAGCTTGGAGGGGACCATAGTAAGCTACCTGTTTCTTCCTGTTTGGGCCCACTACGACTTTCACTGTGAGGTTGTAGTCAAGTGTGGTCGTATTGGACAAGTTAAACTGGGACAAGTTAGCATCGGTGATGTTGAAGTTGACCTTGTTTTCTCTGTTATACTCGGAGACAAGAGGAAAGACGATGCCGGTTGTTATGCCTAGATAAATCACCAGGGCGACGCAGAAGAACAAGAATGAAGTTAGATCGCGGAAAAAGTTCATGGAGGACTTGACGGTCCACCCGCAACAAAGGAGCAAGATGTAGGCAGCCATGCCTAACAACATGACATAGTAGAATGCTTTGCTGTGGGGGCTCACGATACATCCAATGACACCAACCTTAACGAGCAGAGCTCCGAGGATGTAAACAGAGCCCACAATGCGAGTTCTCGGGTCTTCGCGCATACCCTTGATCAAATCTTCCATCTCTCTTACAGTAGGCATAGCCTGGGGATAGATAGATGAACTGAGGTTGGTAAGGAGCTATTTGCGGATTATGTAAAGGGAATTGGGACAACGTGCAATGGACGAGGTTGATCCTGTTTCTGCCTGAAGAGTTGATATGTTGGTTACCACAATTCGGGTTCTTGTCTTTCCTGAAGCTAAAGTTTTAAAATGGGTTCGTACGTCTCTGTATTTGGCTAATTTATGAGGAATAATATGAATGAAGGGGATTGAGGTGGAAAACCAAGTGCAAGTCTTAGTTTCTGTACTCTTGAGATGATTTTCCTAGGTGATTTCTTGTTGATTAAAGATATTAAAGTTTCTTGATGGCAAAAACTTGGAAGATTCGAGGAAAAGACGCCTCCAGTTTACCAAGTGACAAAGTTCCAAACCAGGTTTCCGTAGTCAATACGTTGGCTTCCCTTTTTAACTTTACCGTGCGAACTGTCCTGCTTTGGAGCCTTGTTAGAACTTTCTTTAATGAAGTTTGAATTTACACAAAGTACAAATTTTTTTTTTCTTTTTGAGAAAGACAAATTACAAAATTAGATGCAGATTGTACAACTGATAAAATGTGTTAATTTTTTTAAAAGAATTAGGCACAAGTTTTATTAAAAGAATGACATTTATGGGCGGTTCAGAATCAACGTGGCTCTGTCCAATGTCGGGTTTAGAGGGCACCATCACTTGAAGGGGGTGGATATCTTTGCATTCGAACAACTCACCCATTTGCCCCAATGCTACAAGTGGATAACTAGACCAAATTAAATACACTTAGACCAAATTAACTTCCGCCATGAATCAAAGGAAACTACACAAAATTAAATACATTTAAAATAACCTAAACCTTGCTCGGCTCTCGCCAGTGGCCGGTCATTTTACGGTAGGATTAAAAAAAATGAAGTAGACAAGAAAAGTTGGTGTCAACTTGGTGACATGGAATCGATTAAAAATGATGTGGAACAATAAACAAATGCCAAGACGAGGAGATGGATAATGATGGCAATCTGAATCACACATACATGTATAAAAAGTCCTAATAACTATATAGTGGAGCTGTGACGTCTCTATTTTATTACCTTAGCGGACAGACTAGTTCTGTCAGGGTCTGTGATTGGTCTATCCAAATTAGATGTACATATTGTACCAACTTTGGTTTTTGACTTTTTGTCACTAGCTAGTGTTCTGTTCTAATTATGTAGCAATGTTGTTCATATATAATAAAATAAATACGTAGGGTTACGTACCCAAGTCTGTGTTCTTCCTATTATAGATTCCTGCTGCTTCTTACCAACCACAGTTGCAAGAAAGCTGCGATGGTTAGGGCGAACGAGTGGGTAAAATTCTCCCGGGCGATGGTGAAAACCCCGAGAGGTTGCATATTGGGTTCCATGTTCCTTCTCGGAGTTTTTCTCATAAAGGTTGGTGCCATTGGATGTGCCATAAACTCCCGCAACAAGGCCTTCTACTATGTCATGTTGTCGGGCGTGGGACTCTGGATCGTGTTCCTTTGTAGCATTTCCGAAAAGGACTGTTTTCGATATCCAGCTTCAGTCCTATGTTTCTGCATCTATGTGGTGTTTTTACTAGCCCTAGCCACCGGGATCGTCCTCCCTCTCGTCTCCGAGTATAACAGAGACAACAAGGTCAACTTCCACGTCACCGACCCCACCTTGTCCCAGTTCAACATATCTAGCACAAACCTGGAGTACAACCTCACGGTGAAGGTGGTAGTGGGGCCCAACAGAAAGAATCAGGGAGTGTATTATGGAGACCTCCAGGCTTGGGCTTCCTACCAAGGACATAACTTCACGACGGCTCTCTCTTTGCCTCCCTTTTCTCTTGGCGGCAAGAGCAACCACAGTTTTAACTCCAGCACAGTTGTACTCCAACCCCTCGTCTTCCAGGGCCGCCAGGATCAGCTTGTCCTGACTCCCGACGCTCTGAAGCGTTACCAGCAAGACCAAACAGTCGGCCGTTTCAGCATTGATGTGACGCTGTCCTATGCAGGGTTTAGAGGGCATCATCAATTGAAGGGGATGGATACTTTTCCACTGGAGGAGCTCCCTTTGCCCAATTCCACAAGTGGATGGTCGGAGCATACGAGTTCCACTGTTCCATTTGGGACAGTGGCGGGATGCATTGTAGCCCTGGTCATATGTCCCCTCTGGCTCTTGTGCACTCTCTTGGTGTGGTGCGCGTGGGGGAATAATGATACTGGAAATCTTATATGGTGCTGGGTCTGCATGTTGTTACCTCTGATTCAGATTGCCATTGTTGTCCCTATCCTCGTTCGGGCATTGAAGACATCAAATCAGGTACAGGTCAGAATCTCAAATGCTACCCTGACCCAGTTCGATTTCCCCTCTGCCGCTATCAACAACACCCTCGCTTACGACCTTTCTCTGGCCATCACCATCGGTCCCAACAAGGACAAGACCGGAGTATACTTCGACGAGATGGAGGCCGTGGCATACTACCAAGGCCGTAACTTCACTTCTCTTCCCTTTTCTCCTCTGTATCTGTAAGGAAAACCGCAACACGGCTACATAACTGTCATACTCCGTCCTGTCTTACAAGGACAGCAAGTTCTGGTGCTCACGGGTGATGGCTTGAAGCATTACCATAAAGAAACTGCATCGAGGCGATACAGCATCCTTGTAACACTGTCATATTCGGGTATTCGAACCGATTATGCTTACAATTCTAGTGGTACTAATGGGACATCGACCATGGAGGCGGGCAACGGGAACTGATTAAAGGGCATGTTGAAGTTTGTCTCAAATCCTACTTGTAAGAGAATTCTAGTTAGGAAGTAGCAAAAGATAAGTCTTCTTCTAGCATTAGGAATTCTAGTTAAGGTAGAACTCTAGATTAAGTCTTCTATAAATAGGAGCATTGTGTAGAAGTTCTTGGGTTGGGAGAGAGCAAATACAATGGTGTAGGAGCAACTAGGCCGAAGGCATGAGGCCGTGACCTCTCCGTAGCCTATATACCCATTGTAATCCACTTTCATAATGAGATCGTCTATACCCCCGTGGAGTAGGTCGATTGAAGACCGAACCACGTACATCGTGTGTCCTCTCTATTATTACGCTTATGCTATTGTTGTCTCTCTTTTTTAAAAAAATTCAACATGGTATCAGAGCTTATATCTTAAGGGATCTGTGAGGTGTTCATCAAGTTAAGAAATCAAGGTGGAGTATTGATGTTGATGATGAAACCAGCCTCCCTGGAGCACGCCAAAGCATCCAGAAACCCAAGTCAAACAAAAAAAGAGAATAGAGAGAAGTTGTTGTCCACTGTATTTGGAGAAGATTCCTTGCGATAAACTATCGCACGCCAAGAGAGACCAACCATCCATGTGCTATTAAGCATAAAGAGGAAGGTTGCTCATTGCTCGATGGTCCGAGAAGCAGGATTTAGGCAAGTTGAGGAAAGAGAACTGGAGGATAGAGAGAATAGGGAGTACGAAGAATCTCCCACTCTAGAGCCACCATTGTTCCACCGTCGTTGCCCGGTATACAGTTTGGACAGATTAAAGCATGAAGCTTAATGAAAGAGGTACACAATGAAGATGATCGTATGAAGAAGAGCAAGTGGAGCTCGAAATGACGATTGTGTTCGAATTTGATCCAAGGTGGAGTGTTGGAGTTTGTCTCAAATCCTACTTGTAAGAGAATTCTAGTTAGGAAGTAGCAAAAGATAAGTCTTCTTCTAGCATTAGGAATTCTAGTTAAGGTAGAACTCTAGATTAAGTCTTCTATAAATAGGAGCATTGTGTAGAAGTTCTTGGGTTGGGAGAGAGCAAATACAATGGTGTAGGAGCAACTAGGCCGAAGGCATGAGGCCGTGACCTCTCCGTAGCCTATATACCCATTGTAATCCACTTTCATAATGAGATCGTCTATACCCCCGTGGAGTAGGTCGATTGAAGACCGAACCACGTACATCGTGTGTCCTCTCTATTATTACGCTTATGCTATTGTTGTCTCTCTTTTTTAAAAAAATTCAACAGGGCACTACTTCGTTTGAGCTGAGGGTTCCTCCGCTGGCCAACGACAGTAGCCGAACTCATGTGTCCAGTGGTAGTGGTAGTTGTGGTATCTTTGGTTTTGATAGGCAACATGATGCAACTCTTTCCGCTTTGATTTCAGGATTTCTAGCTTACGGTTTACTTTGCCTGCACCGATTAGGGGAGTATCTTCCAGTGTCATGTTGTATTTCCGCTTTGATTTCAGGATTTCTCGCAGGTATATTGTCTCTTGTTGTTGAAAAATAAATATACGAATATGACAGCTAGGTGTGTATTAGTAGGGGATAGATTGGATTGGATTGGATGTTGCGGGTAGCACTATACAATTTGGATTGAAGGCCATTGAATGAAGAAGGAACGCGTGTGCATAATGGATCTGATGATCAATTCAAGTTGGAATAAGGAACATTTTCTGAGTTTTACATAGTAACTTTTTCTTACTCTTCCTCTCGCCCATAGGTAATATTTCTCCAAAAAAATTTAATTTCCTTTCCCTCTTACTACTATTTATTTTTCCCTCCCACTCCTCTTTCTTCTACTTTCTTTCCCCGCTCTTCTCTCTTTCTTTTTTGTCTGTGAATGTTGCAAATGGGGAAGGTGGCAAAGGCAAAATTCCAACTGGCGCATCAAAGAAGACTCATATTTTATCTTAGACGTCCTCATGTATGAACATAGTGGAAGGGTTACCTCGGGTATCCTTAAGCTCCATCACCCTGTAACAAGGAGGCTTCAGCACTCCAAACATGAGAACGAACCACCTTAGTTTACTCTTCAAGCCGCTCTCGCCGACGCTACTCCTCATCGACGAGCTCCTCATAATCAACGCTGCGCGTTGTAGCTGCTCTTGTGAACTTTTCGAAGAGCACAAGAAAAGACATTAGATAGCCCGCGATTGAGAAGCTAATTTGTATGTTGAGGTGGAAATGAAGGAGAGAAGATCATTTTTTAAGAGTATTAAGTATATAAGTCATGTTTATAAAAAATAGCAGATAACATCAGCAAAAATCGAAAAATATAATATAAAAAAACTAAGACAAAGGATAGCAAAATTATTTCTGAAAATTGACAAATGCTTGAAGGATATGAACAAACCAGCAAACTCAGAGTAATTTGTCCGTAAATGTATTTTCGTCCCTCTTTCGAAACGGGAAACCAAGCATCTGATCGTGAACGATGAGCAGATACCGGCCAGGCGACATCATTGGACTTTGTCCGAGAATCTTCCCAGTATTTTTCCTTAAAAAAGAAAAATTGTTAAGTCAATGATGATTTGTCGTGGAATGCCATACTCTCACATAACTAGACTTGGAATATATATTTGGAAATCTGTTACTTGATTTGGTCGTTGTTTATTGTTCTAGCGTGCACTCCTACGTATTTTTTTTTTCAATTATTTGCTTTCCTTTTTAATTTGCAAAAGTTCATTGTCTTAAATATCCTCAAAATGTTTATCAGTACTAGTAGGTAAGAGCAAACGTTGGGTCTAATTCATTATTCTATTTTGTTCCATGTTGAAAATGGCCTATTGGTCAAATGCTTGTTACATCTGGTGAAACTATTTAGATACATTTTATCAATAGACATTTTATATGCAGGACAACTATTTTGGAGTTTATAATAAATAAATAAATAAAATTGTACGTAATTGGTAATTGTAACACATCTTATTATGCACTTTGTCGATATGTTCTAATATCATTTTATTCGTGTTTAATTTTATACATAAATTTTAACCCAAATAAGCATTTGTATATCCCACCAAAAAAAAAAATAAGCATTTGTAGCCATGGAATATTGAAACCTAACAGTCAACATGCTTCTTTTATTTGATTCCGGTCTTGTGAGAGGGACTATAAAGCAATTGCAGCTTTCAACTAATCACCATGCAGAAAAGGCAGAGGCCGAACCACTCCGACAGAAAAGATTTACAGACTAGAGATAGCAAGGGCAAGTGCGTATGATTTGACGGAAATCCGAGAATTCCATCAACTTTGTTTCTTGCAATAAGCTACCACCAACAGCGAGCCAATGCCTAGACCCAGAGAGATGCTTCGTTTCGTCAGGAACATGCAGGAAGATCCGACCACTTGCTGCTTGGGCTCCATCTTCCTCCTCGGCTTCGTCTTCCTGTGGGTTGGTGCCTGTGGAAACTCCTCCGACAGCAGCAACAAGGCCTTTCTTTATCTCATGTTGACCGCCACCGCGCTCTGGCTCTTCCTCATTTGCTGTGGATGGACCGTCCGCCCGGGACTTAACCCCTTCGCCAATCTCGGGACCTGCGTGTGGTGCTCCGTCGTTCTTGTGATCGTCCTCGGCATCGTCACCTACACAGTCTGCCTCCTCGTGTCTGTTTATAACGCGAACAACAAGGTCAACTTTGACGTGGCCGACGCTGCCTTGACCCGGTTCAGCCTCTCCCACGACATGTCCACCCTCGAGTACGACCTCAGGGTGGACTTCGTAGTAGGACCCAACACG
>SOPF01025031.1:0-18896 GCA_012979155.1 Hypericum perforatum | reverse complement strand
AATTTCTGAAATATTTTACGTAAATCATGTATATTTTTAGGATGCTTCATAAAAAATTTCAGCTCAATACGAATTACGATTGTGTTTCAATTTATTTTTTTACTTTTTAAAGGAAAAGGGTATTTTCGTCATCTCAAGTCCATTTTCGCCGGAAAAATGGCCGGATTCCGGTGATAGGGGCTAAATAATACCCTTTTCACAAACTAGAGGGGCTAAATAATAATTAAAAAAATAGAGGGGCTGAATCACTAATTTCTGCAAACCGCAAAGGGACGAGGGCAATTATCCCAAAAATTAATTAATGAATTAAGAGATTTTCAACCTTTTACAAATGGTCTCTCGTTTGGGTAAACGTCAGACTCGTAGTCAATGATGTTGCAATCGACGACCAAGTCAACAAGTGTAAAGGATAAGATTAGTGTTGACCGAAACAAAAGCAACCACCAAAGTCCAACCACAATGACCATCCCCCTCTGCAGTATGTCTCCAGCCAAAATTAACTCCGCCAACGAGAATTGGCTTCGAAATGTTAAGATCCCAGCTCGTTTATTGGGACAGCGACCAATAAATAATGTTAAAGACTTAGATTGTAATTTTTTTTAGGGGTAAAACGCACAAATTATATTATAAAAGGGATTACAAAGCGATACAAAAAGATCGCAAGTACAAAACAAGATAGCAAAGCAGAAATTGAAACCGATCCAACGAGTGGAAGGAGGCACAAGACGGAGATGGAGGGTGATCGAAAAGATACTAAGACCATCGATCGAGGCAAAAGCTGCCGAAACGAAGTTCGGTATAAAAACCTCAAGACTAAGACTTAGATTGTACTTGATTTTGGAGAAAAGGAGCAGATGATATAAAACTTGGATTTTAATCATTTCAGGAAATAACATTGTTAACTAGTATCAAGGTCGAACCACGTAATTGAAAACTATGCTACTGAGTTTCAATACCTATCAATTCAACCCCTTCTAATACTTTAATAATAGGGTGAATTATATCCAGTCCTCTCTAGTTTGGCGTATTTAATGCTGACTCCCTCTAATTTGCAAATCGATTAAAAATTTCATAGTACGGTGAATTTATATTGTTTGGCCCCTGAAATCGGAACCAGCATATTTCTCCGGCGAGGTGCCAACGCAAAAATGACAAATATTCCCACATGGCATAAAAAACAAAAAAATGAAGAAATCTGAGACAAAAATATTTCAGAGGAGAAAGAGGAAAGAGGAAAGAGGAGGAGGAGGAGAGGGGAGGAGGACGAGGGAGGAGAGGCGGGAATTCGAAAGAGAAGATGAGGAGGAAGGAGGAGGAGAAAAGAGGAGAAGGACGGAGTAGGAGAGGGGAGGAGGGAGGAAGAGGAGTAAGAGGAAGGAGAAAGAGGAGAAGGAGGGAGGAAAAAGAGAGGAGACAGAGTGTGTTTTTAGGCTAGGGGTATATTTGTCATTTCGTATGACATCTCACCAGAGAAATATGTCGGTTCCGGCTTCAGCAGCCAAATAGTATAAATTCTCCATATTAGGAAGGTTTTTAGTCGATTTGTGAATTAGAGGGGACTAGCATTAAATACGCCAAACTAGAGGGAGCTAGATGTAATTTACCTTTAATAATAAATTTTAATTATACATTTTCTATTGATTTTAGATTATATATTTTTGATAAGTTCATTTTAAATTATATGTGAGTGTGAGTTATCATAAGGCTAATATATATATGTATATATACTCTACTTCAATTATAGATAAGACAACACATTTATGTAGTTTGGACTACCATGAAATAATTCCCCCAACAAAAGTAAACAAATGTGAAGAAGTTAATGTCTCTTACCATATATGCATCTGGAAAATCTTCTAAGGTTGTTGTCGAGTCTCCAAAGCACAAAGATAACTTTGAACTGTCTCATAAGTATTTCAAGATTTATTTTACAATCTCCTAATATTATCTTCCCAGGTTAGAGAGATAATTGCTCATAATACTAACCATGTGAGCCATATTTGGACTTGTGCACCCCATAGCATATATCAAACTCCTAAGTATTGAGGAGTATGAAACTTTTTCCATGTCTTCTTTCTCCTCCTCTATTGTAGGACATACTTTTCTAATAAGTTTAAAATGGCCAACAAGAAGTGTAGTGACTGAATTCACATCATGTGTAATAAATCACTATAGTACCTTCTCAATTTACCTCTCCTTTGACAAATATTGATTCCTATCTTCAATCACAAATAATCTGCATACCCAAAATTTTCATTGATGCACCAAGATATTTCATGTCAAAGGATTTTGATAAATTATCTTTCAACTTCTTTGTTATCTGAGCATCCTATCCAACAATCAGTATATCATTTATATATAATAGAAAAATTATGAATTTATCATTATGAAATATACAAATGTAAATGTAATGATCTACGTTTGTCTTAGTATAGCCATGACTTATCATAAATGAGTCAAACTTCTTAGGGCTTGTTTCAAGCCATACAAACTCTTCATTAATTGATACACCAGATCTTTCTTCTCCTTCTCCTAAAAGCCTTCACGTTGTTACATGCATATTTCTTTCTCTAACTCACCATGGATTAAAGCAGCCTTAACATTCATTTGCTCTACCCTAAATTTAGACTTGTAATTAGCCCGAGAACTACTCAAACCAAGGTCATTTTTACGAATAGTAAAAATATTTTGTCAAAGTTGATGTCTTTCTTTTGACTGAAATCTTTCACTACTATTCGAACTTTGTATTTTATGAGATCATCAGCATCTCGTTTTAGCTTATATACCCATTTGTTCATCAAAGACTTCCTGCCTTCAGATAATTTCACAAGCTCATAAGTACGTACATTTCTTTCTATAAAAAACTCATTTTCTCTTGCATAACCTCCATCCATAAAGCTTTTTCATCGTGCTCTAGGACTTCCTCAAAGCTCTCTGGCTCTCCCTCATTAACAACAAGACAAGAATATACTCAGAACTGGAGTATCTAGTCGACAACATCCTCTCTCTTGTTGACCTTTTGAGTGGTTTGTTCGTCTCAGATTCTGAGGTTACTTCGCTAACCTTGATGGTTTGCTCCCCCTAATGAGAATTCTCTTCCGATTCAGCATCCACTCAAAAGATTGATCAGCAGCTTTTTCAGCAGTGTCATTGGAGAAGATTTTGGTGCCAAATCAATTCCACCACAAGCTTTTATCCTTGAAACGTACCAGAATCAGTCTTATACTTGTATTTTGCACAGGACTAATTTAGACGTTCAAATGGTTCTACTCAGTTATAACAAATAGTTCACTTTGTATATCTGAATGATTTTACGCGATGATTTATTTATGTACGTTTGAATATTTGACTCGAATAGTTTGAATATTTGACTCGAATAGTCACGAATGTTCAGATTTTTGCTTACATATGATCGAATACTTTCACACGGTAATTTAATAAAGTACATTTGAATATTTTGTTTATATATATATATATATATAATAATTTGATTAGTTATATTCAAATATATTTTTTTTTCGCACATTCTAGGACTAAAATCCAGTCTGTTGGCATTTAATGGGCATGACCCATCACTTTTGCCTCGGTCAACAAAGTAACGTGAATTTTCCGCTCCAAGCCCAATTAATATTTGGTGCAGTTGGGGAAGGGGAACGTTGCTATTCCATTTTGTATAATATTATTGCTGCCCTTTTAATGAGATATGATATATGAATTGTCATGCAAGTCGATATCATTTCTATTTTCAAGGCAATTTGTCCACGGAAATGGACATAAATCTTTGAATTAAGTTGTACGTTTAATTTTTGTCAAATATCTCAATTAAATGCCTGAAAAGATTAATTTACGTATTTATATAATAACTTCATCTTGATCCAATTCGTCGTTCATAAAAGAGTTGGTTTATTCTCAATATTTTTCCTTGGGCCTGTCCTACAAGCAAGTTGTTCTACATGGTAGGAAAATTTACAAAGCACCAATCAATTTTGCAGTGACGACTGAACAACTCCAGACCATGCACAAAATTCAAAAGTCTTGGTCTTCCCGGGAAATAATTCCAGCAAGATTGGAAATTACATAATTAGGCCCCAAAAAAGGCTGAAGCAATCATCTACCAAGTATATATATATATCTGTTCTGATGCCGGTAATCTCATTTCTCACCCAAGACAAACTTCTCCGGCAACCCACCAAACCCTCTTATCCCAATGAAGTTCTGTACTAAAAGCTTATGCTCATTGCAACTACTAATGTATCTGCATATGGTTCTTATTAGTTTCATCTGTTTTCATTCGTTGCGAGTGAGCTCCACGGGGAACGAAACCGATAGACTTGCTCTGTTACGTTTCAGAGAAAGTGTGACCAGCGATCCTCTGCGAATCTTTAACTCCTGGAATGATTCCGTCCCACACTGCAGCTGGCCTGGAGTCACTTGCGACAACCACCACCATCGAGTAGCATCCTTGATACTTAAAGGGCGGAAGCTGTCTGGACGAATTTCGCCCCACATCGGAAACTTGAGCTTTTTGAAGTACCTGGACCTCAAAAACAACAGCTTCAAAGGTGCAATTCCCCAGGAAGTTGGCAAGTTATTCCGCCTGCAACATCTCTTTCTTGGCAACAACACATTAGAAGGTGAAATACCTGACAACTTGACTTCATGCTCCAAACTCAAGTCTGTTAATGTACAAGTGAACAACCTTAGCGGGCACATCCCGCCTCAACTAGGTTCCTTGGTTAAGCTGCAACTACTGCTTCTAGCCGGAAACAGCCTGACAGGGATGATCCCATCGTCGCTTGGCAACCTTACATCCCTGCAACGGCTAACAGTGGGAGAAAACAGATTGGTGGGAGAGATTCCAGGTGAGATAAGTAGACTTAAAAACCTGATTTTGTTGTTCGTTGGAGCCAACTATCTTTCTGGAGTCATCCCTTCATTTATATTCAACATCTCTTCAATTCAAGTAATGTCATTCACTGAAAACAAATTCCATGGAGGGCTTCCTGATAAAGGCTTCAATCTTCCCAACCTAATAGTAGCTTATTTTGGGGAGAATCAATTCTCTGGTGAAATCCCAAGTTCATTGACAAACGCATCTCAGCTGCAAGAATTTGACATTTCTGCCAACAATTTTGTTGGACAAGTTCCTTCAAACATAGGAGACCTCTCCGATTTAAGGTATCTCAACATTGCAAGTAATAATCTGGGAAGAAATTCCTCGGAAGATCTTATTTTTGTAGCATCTTTGGCAAGATGTAGAAACCTTGAAATGTTAGACATTGATTCTAACCATCTTGGAGGTGTTCTGCTTGGCTACCTAGCCAATTTCTCAACCCGCCTCAATGAGTTGTACGTCGGAAGAAATCAAATATTCGGTCGAATTCCCCCTGGGTTGGAAAATCTCACAAACTTGATTACACTAGACCTTAACGGCAACCTTTTCACCGGTGTGATCCCCTCCAGCATTGGGAAATTGCAGAAACTGCAAGAACTAACCTTACACCAAAACATGTTATCGGGTAGCATACCATCCTCCATTGGCAACCTAAGTCAGCTATCGAAGCTGTTTTTGTCTTTCAATAACCTGGAAGGCTCAATTCCTTCATCCATTGGAAATTGTCAAAATCTTAACTTCCTAGTTCTTGACTCAAATAACCTTACTGGACATATACCTGAGGAGATCCTAAACATCCCTTCGTTGTCAATATACTTGGGATTTCCCTATAATCATTTATCAGGTAGCTTACCCCAAACAATAGGAAAGCTAACAGCAATCAATGAATTAGATATCTCACACAACTTGCTCACCGGTGAAATTCCCGCATCCATCGGAGGATGTTTGGGCTTGGAACAGCTATACATGCAAGGAAATCTCTTTGGGGGAAGGATTCCAGATGCTATGGCCTCCTTGAAGGGACTTCTGGCCTTGGATCTTTCTCAGAACAACTTGACAGGAAACATTCCGAAAGCTCTGGAAAACCTGACATACTTGCAGTATTTAAACATCTCATTCAATGATCTTGAGGGGGAGTTGCCGACAGGCGGAGTCTTTGGGAATGCAAGTCTTATCTTCTTAGCGGGAAACAACAGGCTTTGTGGCGGCATACCGGAACTTCATCTGCCAGAATGTCCAACCACCTCACCGAAGAAAGAAAGAAATCTCAAGCTGCCAATCGTAATTGGTTCTGTGTTGTTGTTTGCTGGTCTAGTAGCCTTCCTTGTAGTTCTCTTCTGGAAGAGGCAATTGGAACCGAAGCTACCGAGCTCAATTTTTGGGGCCAAACCCCACATCACAGTTTCTTACAAGAGTTTACTTGATGCAACCAGTGGATTCTCTTCTCAGAATTTGCTGGGAAGTGGCAGTTTTGGCTCTGTGTACAAAGGGCTCCTCGACCAATTGAACAGACCGGTTGCAATCAAGGTTCTTAATCTTCAACGACAAGGAGTCTCCAAGAGCATACTAGCTGAATGCAATGCATTGAGGAACATCCGTCATAGGAATCTCATTAAGCTAGTAACCTATTGTTCGAGTTTGGATTACAAAGGCAATGACTTTAAAGCTCTCGTCTTCGAGTTTATGCCCAATGGAAGCTTGGAGAATTGGCTGCACCCTGCATCTAATCCACCAGGGAGATTGGACATACTGCAAAGGCTAAACATTGTAATTGATGTGGCATCTGCATTGCACTATCTTCATGATCTCTGTGAAGTCCCAATTATTCATCGGGACTTGAAGCCGAGCAATGTTCTTCTTGATGATGATATGGTTGCACATGTTGGAGATTTCGGACTAGCAAAGTTCCTTTCAACATCACAAAGTTCAGAGGAAGGCCAAACCAGCACACTTTGCGTTCTAGGGACAACTGGATATGCTGCTCCAGGTATATGCTATTTTTTATTCCGATACATCCATAGTTATCGATTTGCTATGTCAAGATTTGTTCCAATAGTTTCAAATATGATCAACCTTTAACAAGTTTTCCATACATCGGACTAAAAGCAATACCAATATTAGATCAGCTGACCTATGTTTTGATTAGAGTCATATCATGTGAACTTTTTCCTAACTAACCGCTAGACTTGGACAAGTTTAAATCAATATATGAATAAATTACTTCATTGCAAAATGACAAGAGTTGACAGAATTTGAGTCCTGATGTTAATGAGAACATTTTTATCTAAATGCAGAATATGGATTAGGCGCCGCAGCATCAAAAGAGGGTGATATTTATAGTTTTGGTATCCTACTGTTGGAGATGTTCTCCGGAAGACGACCAACTGACGACATCTTCACAGATGGGTTAAATCTTGTTGATTTTGTGAAGAACGCATTACCAGAAAGAGTTATGCAACTTGCGGACCCTGTCCTTCTTGCAACAAGAAATGCTGATGAAACAGACACAGGTTCAACATCAATTACACCTGCGCGGGAGGAAGAGTACCAGGAAATAGAACCAGCAGGTTACAGAACAACCATCAGTAAGAAGATCCAGCAGCATGAGCTGAGTTGCTTGCTATCAGTTATGGAGATTGGAGTTTCTTGCTCGGAGGAATCACCGAGCCGACGAGCAAACCTCAAAAATGTGCTTGGGAAACTTCAAAGGGTGAAAGATACTTTTCTAAGTGTCCAGTTGAGTGAAGGCAGGCACAGAGTAAGCTACATAAGACGACTTCCCAGGTAATAGTACCAGTGATGATACCCTGAAATGGATCCTGCCGCCATCGGAACTCTGAGATAATGGCTGATCGCTCTCAGAGGCCAAATAAATATGTTTCCTTGAAGGAAGTGCTATTGTATTGTCATACTGCAATTTCTTTACTGTATTGTGTTGTATCTAGTATATTGTAGTGTATTTAATCCTGAGCTGTGCAAAATATTACGATCATAGACCTGAAACTTAAGAGATTTGCTTGCAATATATATCTCATGAATGTGTTAGAGAATGTCATGCAATCTACTTGAACATCTGCAACTACAATATGAATTCTGGCAAAAATTTTGGGTAGAATTGGAATCTCTTTCTAACTCGAAACAATCAACGGCACATCTGTATTTGCAAAAAATTCACTTAAAACTAGATTAAGCTCGGACAACCACCAGACTGCTAAATAGCTATACGGAAGTATCTTTGGCGACTAGCTTCTTACAGGAACTATGGCCCTCTTGAGAACAACAGATCTGAGGTCTGTCACACCCTAGATGTTATGAGCCGCTGATTTTGATTTGAGTACATGTAGGACTCAAAAAATAATAATAAAGATAATTACTCAAATCTTATTTTATCTTATACAAAATCAATCACCACTTTCTCAGTGCTCCACCAATAACATATTATAGCTGCAGCACTCAACCAAATGAATTTTCCTTGACCCCGTCCACTACTACTCAGTGGTCTACTTGCCGCAGAAAATCACAAAGACATCAACAAATTCATTGCACTATGAGAAAATAGTACAGAATGGGCAAAAGTCTTTCAATATATAACATTTCAAATGATCCAAAGTCTTAGTGTTCCAGAAACGGGACGGCTCAAAAAGTTCCTCTAATTCACACACACATATATATACAGCTCTTTTAGGTGCCAATTAACGTATCATTTCCATCAAAATGAAGTTCTGCACTCTATGCTTAAGCTCGTCGCAACTAATGATGTTTCTGCATATGGTTCTTATTAGTTCCATCCAGTTTCATTCGGTGCGAGTGAGCTCCATGGGAAATGAGATGGATAGACTGGCTCTGTTACGTTTCAGAGAAAGTGTGATCAGCGATCCTCTGCGAATCTTTAACTCCTGGAATGATTCCGTCCCACACTGCAGCTGGCCTGGAGTCACTTGCGACAACCACCACCACCGAGTAGTATCCTTGATACTTGAAGGGCGGAAGCTGTCAGGACGAATTTCTCCCCATGTCGGAAACTTGAGCTTTTTGAAGTACCTCGACCTCAAAAACAACAGCTTCAAAGGTGCAATTCCCCAGGAATTTGGCAAGTTATTCCGCCTGCAACATCTCTTTCTTGGCAACAACACATTAGAAGGTGAAATACCTGTCAACTTGACTTCATGCTCCAACCTCAAGTCTGTTAATGTACAACTGAACAACCTTAGCGGGCACATCCCGCCTCAATTAGGTTCCTTGGTTAAGCTGCAACTACTGCTTCTAGCCGGAAACAGCCTGACAGGGATGATCCCATCGTCGCTTGGCAACCTTACATCCCTGCAACAGCTAACAGTGGGAGAGAACAGATTGGTGGGAGAGATTCCAAGTGAGATAAGTAGACTAAAAAACTTGATTTCGTTGTTTGTTGGAGCCAATTATCTTTCTGGAGTCATCCCTTCATTTATATTCAACATTTCTTCAATTCAAATAATGTCATTCACTGAAAACAAATTCCATGGAGGGCTTCCTGATAAAGGTTTCAATCTTCCCAACCTAATAGTAGCTTATTTTGGGGAGAATCAACTCTCTGGTAAAATCCCAAGCTCATTGACGAACGCATCTCAGCTGCAAGAATTTGACATTTCTGCCAACAATTTTGTTGGACAAGTTCCTTCAAACATAGGAGATCTCTCAGGTTTGATGCGGTTAAACATCGGGAGGAATAATTTGGGGAGAAATTCCACAAATGACCTAGCCTTTTTAGCAAGTTGTAGAAACCTTGAAGTCTTGGATATTAGTTATAACCATCTTGGAGGTGTTCTGCTGCCCGATGTCGCATCAAATTTTTCAACCCGATTGAGCTATTTAGCGGCTGGTAGTAATCAATCTCTGGAAAAATTCCTCCCATCTTCGAAAACCTCACAAGTTTGGTTGAAATAAGCCTTGAGAGTAACCTTTTATCTGGTTTGATTCCCTCTTACATTGGGAAGTTGCAACAACTACAGCTACTGAGTTTAGACACAAACCAGTTTTCAGGTAGAATACCATCTTCCATTGGCAACCTAAGTCAGGTCTCAGTGCTTGCTTTGTCTTTCAACAACCTAGAAGGATCAATTCCTTCTTCCATTGGAAAGTGTCAAAACCTTGGTTACTTAGCTTTTGACTCTAATAACCTCACAGGACAGATACCTGAGAAGATTCTAGACATTCCTTCATTATCATTATTCTTCGGAATTTCCAATAACCGTTTCTCAGGTAGCTTACCCCAAACAATAGGAAAGCTAACAGCAATTAATACCTTAAACATCCCAGACAACCTGCTCTCTGGTGAAATTCCGGAGATAATTGGAAATTGTTTGAGTTTGGAACAACTGTATATGGAAGGAAATATGTTTCAAGGAAAGATCCCAGAAGCTATGGCCTCCTTGAAGGGACTTCAAACTTTGGATCTTTCTCAAAACAACCTGACAGGAATTATCCCAAGAGAGCTGCAGAATCTAACTTACTTGCAGTATTTAAACATCTCCTTCAATGATCTTGAGGGGGAGGTGCCAGTGGGAGGAGTCTTCAGGAATGCAAGTGCTATCTTCTTATCTGGAAACAGCCGGCTGTGTGGTGACATCCCAGAACTTCATTTGCCAAAATGTCCAACCTCAACACTGAAAAAGGTTAAGGCTCCAAGTCTGAAGCTGCCAATGTTACTTGGTTGTCTGTTGCTGTTTGTTGTTCTTATAGTGGTCCTTTTAGTTCTCTTTTGGAAGAAGAAATCAAAACCAAAGCCATCTAGCCCAGCCAAAGGGCCTGAACCCCACATCACAGTTTCTTACAAGAGTTTACATGATGCGACTGGGGGATTCTCTTCACAAAATTTGCTGGGATGTGGCAGTTTTGGCTTTGTATACAAAGCACTCCTTGCCCAATTGGAAAGACCGGTTGCCATCAAAGTTCTCAACCTTCAACGACAAGGAGCCTCCAAGAGCATTGTTGCTGAATGTAATGCATTGAGGAACATTCGGCATAGGAACCTGATTAAGCTCATAACCTACTGCTCCAGCCTGGATTACAAAGGAAATGACTTCAAAGCTCTTGTCTTCGAGTTTATGCCAAACGGAAGCTTGGAGAATTGGCTTCACTCTGAATCTAATCAACCAAGGAGACTGGATATACTGCAAAGGCTAAACATTGGAATTGATGTGGCATCTGCATTGCACTATCTTCATGACCTCTGTGAAGTGCCAGTTATTCATCGCGACTTGAAGCCCAGCAACGTTCTTCTTGATGATGATATGGTTGCACACGTTGGAGATTTTGGACTAGCAAAGTTCCTTTCAACAACACAAAGTTCAGTACAGAGCCAAACAGACACATCTGGTATTCAAGGGACAACAGGATATGCCGCTCCAGGTATATTTTACTGGTTTCATTACATCACATTTATCTATTAGCTATTTTAGAATGTAACTAAAGGACTAAAGGTAAACCTATTTCAGATTCAACTCGTCCAAGTTCTAACTAGAATTATGTGAAGTTTTTCCTATCTCTCTCTGTTGAATTATGTGAGTAAGTTTGTGTATTGAATGTGTAGTGAATGGAAGCTGCAACTAAGCTGCTGCTACTGCAGCTATTCGTATGGAGCATCAAGCTCCTGCAGCCGTGGAGAAGACCAATTCTGCAATGTCTGCAGATTGGTTGGAGTGCGTGAAGACCCATGCTTGGTCTCTTTAGTCTCCACGTGCTTAGCTACTTTGAGACCCATGCCCTATTACTTTAGTTAGAACCCATTCTCTATGGTTACTTTAGATTAGTTTATATATAAGTTGCATTCCCCATTTTGTACCCTTTAGAAAGGAGCCGTTGCACATCATCAACGGCTACCTGCATTCCCTCTTAGTTCACATGTAATCTACATCTATAAATACCTCATGATGAGAAGAATAACATAGTGCAGCAGATTACAGCCATATCTATCCTTTCTATCTATTTTTACATGGTATCAGAGCCTCCTTAAGATCCAAACATGGCTGAAAAAACCATCCTACAATCTGCTGCAACTCAAATATCATCTCCTTCAAGGAGTGACACCAAAAAAACCGACCAAATGTTCACTCCCACTCCACTAAATGGGCAGAATTATCTGCTGCCAGAATGGCCTTGAATACCAAGAGTATTCTTGGCTTCATTACTGGGCAGAATTCTTGCACCAAAGTGAGTGAGGAGTTCTTCGTGTGGGAAGTTTATGATCAGTTGATCATTAGGCCAATCCATAGTACCTTAGAGCCCAAGGTTTACAATCAAAAAATCTGTGGGATACTCTAAAAAGGAGGTATGGGGTCAAGAGCTGAGAAAAACAGCCACCTAGTATCAGAGCTTTGAAGATCAAACCTCTGCTGTGAACATAATTGTCCAGCAAGTTTGAAGATCAAGGCTGCTGAAGATCAAGGTTTAAGAGCTGAAAAAACAGCCAACTGTTATCAGAGCTTTGAAGATCAAACCTCTGTTGTGAAATTATCCAGCAAGTTTGAAGATCAAGGCTGCTGAATGTCAATGTTTAAGAGCTGAAAAAACAGCCACCTGTTATCAGAGCTTTGAAGATCAAACCTCTGCTGTTTTGTCCAGCAAGTTTGAAGATCAAGGCTGTTTTTTGTTCAAACCTCTGCTGTGATTATGTCCAGCAAGTTTGACATTTTGTTTACTAAAGCTTTACACACTAATTATTTAGATACTTGTCCTGCAAGTTGGGATTGTTCAATTTGTACAAGCCCAACTTGAGGGGGAGTATTGGATGTTGTATTGTGTGTATTGAGCTTATCACGAAGCTGCTGTTGCAGCTGTTCATATGGAGCAGATGCTCCCTCTAAGAAGAAGAATAGAACGAGAAGAAGAGAAGAAGAAGAAGAAGAAGAAGAAGAAGGAGAAGCAGAAGGAGAAGAAGAAGAAGAAGGAGAAGAAGCAGAAGGAGAAGAAGATTAAAGGAGAAGAAGAAGCAGAAGGAGAAGGAGAAGCAGATGGAGGAGGAGAAGAAGAAGAAGCATGAACGATGCTACAGCTGACGAGGAAGTTGACTACGAGGATGAGGAAGAAGCAGAGTACCAGCTGGAAGATTAAAGGAGGAGACCAAATCTGCAATGTCTGCAGATTTGGTGACCAATGGCTACAGCAACACAATGCCTCTACAAAGGCAAGCAGTAGCGAAGAGGAGTCCTCTGATGAAGAAGATAGTGATGATGAAACAAGCGTGCTCCACGAGAGAGTCAATGAGTCATCGTTCTATTGTGCAAGCGTGCTCCACCCGTAAAGTTTACCTCGACAACAAGGTTCATGAACTGACCTCTGCCTGCGAGCATTTGGAAGAGAGGAATGTCACAAAAGACATGGAAAGTGAAATTGATGGATTGAGAGCTCAATTGTCTACTTATGACCCTGGTATAGCTTCTCTGCAAAAGAATGTAGAGTCGTCCAACATGGAGATGATGGAAATCCATCCCAAGTTGGCCGTTCCAGGAGTTCGGGTGAAAAAGGTGATGCTACAAGCACCAGTACCAAATCATCAAGAGCTTGAAGAAAGCATATGCAGGGAAGTGACAGCTGGAATCTCAGATTTGCAGACCAAGTGCAAGCTGGAATCTCAGATTTGCAGGAGTTGCAAGCTAGGATGGTTGAATTTGCTTCGAAGAGGCTAAGTCACCACTAAATTTTGAAGAATTCAGAGGCTACTTCAGAGGCTAATCCAGCCAGCATCAGTACGAGAAACTAGGAGCCGTGGCAGGTTGTCTTCTAGCTGAAAAAATTCTGAGGAGGAGTAGTTCATGTGGGATATGCATTCATGGTAATCTGGAATGCATTGGTCCAACAATTCCGAGCTGAACATTATCCAGCAAGTTGGGATTGTCCAATTTGTACAAGCCCAACTTGAGGGGGAGTGTTGAATTATGTGAGTAAGTTTGTGTATTGAATGTGTAGTGAATGGAAGCTGCAACTAAGCTGCTGCTACTGCAGCTATTCGTATGGAGCATCAAGCTCCTGCAGCCGTGGAGAAGACCAATTCTGCAATGTCTGCAGATTGGTTGGAGTGCGTGAAGACCCATGCTTGGTCTCTTTAGTCTCCACGTGCTTAGCTACTTTAAGACCCATGCCCTATTACTTTAGTTAGAACCCATTCTCTATGGTTACTTTAGATTAGTTTATATATAAGTTGTATTCCCCATTTTGTACCCTTGTAGAAAGGAGCCGTTGCACATCATCAACGGCTACCTGCATTCCCTCTTAGTTCACATGTAATCTACATCTATAAATACCTCATGATGAGAAGAATAACATAGTGCAGCAGATTACAGCCATATCTATCCTTTCTATCTATTTTTACACTCTCACTATTACTTTCTAAATCAACTAGTCTTGGACAAATTTAAACACATAACCTACTTCCTTGCAATAAGAAATGACAAAAGAGTAGACATACTTCTGAGTCGTGACCTTAATGTGAACATTTGTGTTGCAGAATATGGATTAGGAGCTGCTGCTTCAAAAGAGGCTGACATCTACAGTTTCGGGATCCTACTATTGGAAATGTTCACAGGAAGACGACCAACAGATGACATCTTCACAGATGGGTTAAATCTTGTCAGATTTATCAAGGCAGCATTACCGGAAAGAGTGGTGCAAGTTGCAGATCCAGTTCTTTCTGTAGCAGATGTTGATCAAATAGAAGCAACTTCAAGTTCAACAACAACCGCAAGAGAAGAAGAGGAAGCCGGCAAGGAAATAGAACAGGTGGGATATGGAACAGCCGCCAATGTGAAGAGGAGACCGCATTATGAGCTGAGCTGTTTAGTATCTATTCTAGAGATTGGAGTGTCCTGCTCTGAGGAATCACCTACCCAATGGGCAAACCTCGGAGATGTGCTCAAGAAACTTCATAGAGTGAAGGATACTCTTTTGAGTTCCCAGTTAAATGCAAGAAGGAGCCGAGCAACCTTTGCAAGACAGATTCCCAGGTACTAGTACCACTTATGATACCATGTAATGCATCACACCTTTGTCAGAAGACTCAGACCATGACTATTCACCCAAAGGGCTAAATAAACGTAAACCTTAAATACATATTGTTCGAATCTAGTTCATTAGTAAGACTATGCAAACTCGATGGCTACTGCTAAGTTTTTTTTGAAGTATCAATCATATTCGACTTATACTTACCAACAAGTGCCATTGCTGCCGGGTTCCCGGATGATCTCCTTTGTTAAGAGATATGGTCTTCCTTTCCTCCATACCCGCAGGCATACTTCAACAGCATTTGATGCCTATTTTTCCAGCCTCAAAACTATCTAAATCAAGCAACGGATAAGAATTACGGTGTAGAGTCACTTACGTAATGTTATACTGCAACAAAAGATGATGGAATGTCAATGTAGAAAAATTAGTTATTTGTTCCATACTTCTACAAACTACAAAGTACAAATAAGTAATGGTTCTTGACTTTCAAGATCCTTTGTCCAGGTAGTAAGGACCGACTTTGGTGAATTTTTAAAAGAAATACGAAAAAAGAGAATAGAACGGACAGGAATAGATGGTCCAATAGCAAATGAGATACTAACCAAGTACTAAGCAGTAAATCTCGAGTCTCATTTTACGTGAGCGTCCATCGCCTTGTATAATGATAGTTCAAGCTTGTCAAACTTTCCAAGTAGCAGAAGTCAGCTTGTATAATCTTAGAGAAATTAGTCTCACTTTCCAAAGATAGACTATTGGCGTGTATTAAGCACTGAATTACTACATGATAAGAGGACCTATTTGATTGGAAACCATCACGCATCATGTTGTGAAATAAGTGGCAGGTTGCAGAGACCACCAACAATGACAGTTTATGTCTCGATATCTAGCTGGAGACCTTTGAGAGCACAGATGGCAGTGTTAAACAAGCCATGTCCGAGGACATTATAAGCCACAATATCTAGATCAAAACCACCGACTTTCGTATCCTTAAAAATCCGTAGCTCTTTACGTGGAAGACCATGTTTGCAAAGTCCTTAACAAAATAATTGGGCCAGGAACGCATTTTGTCGAACACCTGGACTGCACCCTCCATTTCGCCCCACATCAAACGAGAGCAGTGAAAGTAACCACATTGGGCTCCTCTTCGCACTTGAACAACAGCGGAGAACCCTAATTCCGAGATTTTAGGGTGGAGACCCGACTATCTCGTCGAAAACAGGCAAGGCGTCACCAATGGTTGGAGACATCGTTGTTCTTGTAAGTTGTACCCCATCTCGCCTGTCTGAAATGACATCGTTGGATTTGCTCTTCGTGTCACGCTCGCACAACGTAACGTTCTCCGGAAGTTGGGTTTGCGGAGTCTTGGTTTCTTAAAGTTCCAGCTTAGTCAACGGAGTCTAATGGTGGCAATGAGTAACGGTCAGAGTTGGCGGGAACTAACAGAAACGGAGACGATTATTTAAAAGAAGACCGGAAAGTTGTGGGCTTTTTTAAGGAAATAACAATATGGGCCTCGTGGGCCTTTGCATATTTAAACTAGCCGTCGGATCAAGTCCCGGCCTCAAACGGCAATGGATAATAATATCGTCAAGAGTCTCCAACACGTTTTAAGAATTAATAATAGATTAAAAGTCTAGGTTCAATTCTCTTTGATATAATATTTTTTTTTGCGGGACTCTTTGATATAATATTAGAGTTATCAAGTTTAACAAAAAAAAATTAATTAATGAATTAAGAGATTTTCAACCTTTTACAAATGGTCTCTCGTTTGGGTAAACGTCAGACTCGTAGTCAATGATGTTGCAATCGACGACCAAGTCAACAAGTGTTAAATGATAAGATTAGTGTTGACCGAAACAACAGCAACCACCAAAGTCCAACCACAATGACCATCCCTCTGCAGTATGTTTCCAGCCAAAATTAACTCCGCCAACGAGAATTGGCTTCGAAATGTTAAGATCACAGCTCGTTTATTGGGACAGCTTCCAATAAATAATGTTAAAGACTTAGATTGTAATATTTTTTTTAGGGGTAAAACGTACAAATTATATTATAAAAGAGATTACAAAGTGATACAAAAAGATCGTAAGTACAAGACAAGATAGCCAAGCAGAAATTGAAACCGATCCAACGAGTGCAAGGAGGCACAGGACGGAGATGAAAGGCGATCGAAAAGGTATTATGACCATCGATTGAGGCGAAAGCTACCGAAACGAAGTTCGGTATAAAAATCTCAAGGCTAAGACTTAGATAATACTTGATTTTGGAGAAAAGGATCAGATATAAAACTTGGATTTAATCATTTTAGGAAATAACATTATTAAAAATACATTAATATTAAATACTTAGAAAAACATGATCATCTTTTAAACGACTCATTTGGATCGGATATGAACTAAGTGGTCCTGTAGTATGTATTAATTAGTTCAACAGCAGCTCTTCTTTCCTGGAGATGAGAACCTGAATCTCTGCGTCCAATTTTGCCTCCTCGTCCGAAAGCATCGTCAGTTGCGCGTCCAACTCGAAACACTCTCCTTGTGCTTCAACAAACCGCGAAGCAACATGCGTTAACTGCTCCCCAAGGGATGCTCGACGTGTTCGTGCACTTCTCATGCATTCCATCGTGCGAGGAATGCTCCCTTTAACCTCTTCCAAGAAGCACATTGTATCTTTCAAGTGTGCCATCTTCTGCAGGCTGTAAGTTCGATGGACCCACGAGTCCGCGACAAGCGCTTCGACTTCTCGGAACGCGCCGGCCAGATGAATGGCTTCCACTGACATATCCATGTAGAATTCCAGGGCTGGCATCTGCTCTTGTGAATCCTGACAACTGAGGGTTGCCGCAGCATTCTTGTCTTCGAAGGAGGATTCACCAGGCCATGAATCATTGATTGCAACCTGATAATTTATGACCCAAGTCCAAGTCAGTTGTTTTAGCATGTCAAATCTTAGAAATACTAATGTGGTCCGTCATGGTAGAGAATCACATATCGTTGGTTACGAGTGTGGTGGGTAAATATATAAGTGTGTAAAATCTAACAACTTGTTAACTTAAGGTTTTGGGTTGAATATAAAAATCCTAACATGGTATTAAAGCAGGTCGATCACGTGCCCATCCCATTTCTCGCACGTTGGCGAAGTCAAAGCATGTACAATTTTTGACCAGAGAAAAATCTACCAAGCAATCGCCTCAAAGTTTTGGGTTGGATATGAAGATTCTAATGAAGGTTAAATCGATGACGAATTGTTGGATGGTGACTGACCTTGTTAGCAGGTGTCCGCGAGAAGACCATTTCTTCATCTAGCTTCTCACAGGCAGATTTTTTCGGGCACGATTCCTCCTTTCCAGTAGTAATTGCGTGCTTCATCAGATTCGAGCAGCCAGAGATGTCAAGAGACTGAAGGGATTTTACCCTCGAAGTGCTAACTGGAAGATTCTCAAGTCTTTTGCAGTTCCTAAGGTTCAGAGAAGCAAGGCCAGAAAGACATCCAATAGATGGGGGAAGCCTTTTGAGATTTCTGCAGTGTGAGAGATCAATTGAGCTCAGAAGTTTCAGCTGCATCATGCTCGGAATGACCGTAAGCTTCGTGCAGCCTTTCAGATCAAGGTGTTCGAGCTTCGCGAGATGCTGAATGCACGACACATTAGCCAAGTTTCTGCAGCCTCGGAGGATCAAACTCCTCGCTTGGCGAGCCTCCGACAAATCTGGCAGATTCTTCAAGTTCGAGTGGCTGAAGTCGATCACTCGTAAGCTCCCAATCCGCTGAGGAACATCATTAATGCATCGATTTAGAACGATCTGTTCTGAAACATTTATAACTCTTAAACACAATTTTGGATACGTACCTGCATCCCGAGCCAAGCCTGTTCATATGTGGTGCAACCTGAGAATTTGAGCTCCACAAAGTACTCCGCACAAAATCCGGTCACTGGTAAGCTTGAAATGGGTTCATTCACATAAAGATCAGCTTTCTTTCTTCTGAGTGGCAATTGAAGTTCAGAGTTTGAGCTGTCAGAGACATCAAG
>SOPF01025027.1:0-10480 GCA_012979155.1 Hypericum perforatum | reverse complement strand
CTATCTTTTTCCCTTCCACTGTGCCCTCGCTCCTCTTGACTTGTGGAATTTTCCCGTTCACTGCAGTGGATCATTGTTGGAGCGGTAGGACTGCTCACTATAAACCTCGAATGACGGAAGGATCAGTTAGCATTTTGCTTGAGAAGACGGTTTGCACCTGCTGCTTCCATGACAATCAAATTAGCCGATTGTGTTACCTTTCGGTTTTTGCAGGCTGGACAGAACTTTCGACATTAATCCTCGGTTGATGATAGGTAGCGACAATTGTGTACTTAGATAATCGGTTAGGAAAGTATAGTTAGTTAGACTACCATTCTTAATACATACGGAGCACAGCTTCATTAGACAATACTACTACTCATACAAATAACAAGTTCAGGATCATGGAAGCAGATTAATTCTATTTATGGTTGGTTCAAACTATGAGGATTTCGTAATTTTTCGACAATAACATATGTTTTTTGATTATGATTATTATTGTGATCATTGTTATGACCATTGTTCGAGTATGTGCATGTAGCTTGTGATATGTTTTGGAGTTTTTTACTGAGTTTATGACTCACCACGGTTATTTTCTTATGTGTTTATAGATACTGGGTTATCGGGATGAGAGTAGAAGAGAGCTACATACATTCATGTGGACCATTTAATTCGTTTTGAATGTTGGATTTTAGATTGTTTGCTTTTTAGATTTCAGACAATTTGTATTTCGGATTTCCATCATTTGCAATAAAAGGTTTTGTCACTTTCTTTTCGGATCCTGACATTTTATGGTATCAAAGCATTTTCATAAGGAAAAGAGAATTTGAAGTTACGGCCATTTAAAGTTTTCTGCCAAATATTTTTCATACTTTTGACATGAATGAATTTTTTTTCCGAATCTTTTGGGCATGTAAGGTGTGTTTGTGACTTAGGTATTAATGGAGTGATTCCAGTAGATAGTTTGATCAATTTTATCAGTGGTATGAATGAAAATATTGCTGTGACTATGGCGTGATGTGTTTATTAGATATGAATGGAGTGATGTTGCGATTATGTTAGAAATTTTTGTGTTGAGTAAATGTTGATTTAATATCTGGTTCTTATTGTTATGCTCATTCGCGAGTAATATGATCAAATAGGTAGTATTGTTCTGACCTTCTAGGTAAAGAACCTATGGCACCACAGACCAGAAGCGCTACATCCAAGGGGCAAGGCTCCAAACAAGTTGGGTCTAAATATGCCGGGTCTAGACAAGCTGAAAACCCAGCAGGGAGTACATCAGGATTACCTCCCCTTGCTACTAGGACTGTGCAGGTACCACCTACTGGTGCTCAGGAGGTGGTCCCTAATGTGTAGGTTGAATCGGATGCCTATTCGGCCACGAATGAGCAACCAGTCAATGCTACAAATCTAGTAAACTTGATGCCGCTGCCTCCCCTGGGGCAGAATGCTAATGGTACTTTGCTGCAAATCCTGAGCCTCCTTATGCAGCAGCAGCAACAATAAGCAGCCACCATTCCTCAACCAGTGGTTGTGCAACAACCTCAGTCAGTAGCTGTTAGGTACCGTGAATTCCAACAGGTCAAGCCACCTAGCTTTAATGGTACCAAAGAGCCCATATAAGTAGAGGATAGAGGTAGAGAAGGCATTCCAGATTGCCCAAACCCCACAAATTGAGAATATGGTATTTACTACTTACCTGCTGACTGATGATGCCCTACGGTGGTGGAAAACTCAGAAATGGGTACGCAGTGGTTTACTAGCTCGGAGTAATAGTGCTTACATTTGGAAGGCCTTCCTAAAAGACTTCAGGGAGCATTTTATTCTTGCTCCTCGATGGAGAGAAATAGCATAGGAGTTCGATCAGTTAGTGCAAGGGGATAAGACAATAATCAAGTATGACCAGGAGTTCACATGCCTTTCAATATTCAAGTCTGCTACTTCTATAGACGAGGACACTCGAGCTCAAAAATTCAAAGATGGGCTTGCTAAAGAAATTAGGGATCATGTTGTACCCCTTCTACTGCCTACTTACAAGGAGGTGCTCGAAAGGGCATTAGTGGTGGAGTAGAACATACGTCGGAGGAAAGATAAAGAACTAGCTAAGAGGAAGCTAGGACTTAGTTAGATGGGAGAACCAGCAAAACGACCATGTACCCCAAGAGCTGGCAACAAGAATAATAAGAATTACAGCTTATGATGTACCCGGTGTAAACGACTAGGTCACGTGGAGGAGTAGTACAGGTGGATTACTAGATCCTATTCCAAGTGCGGGAAAATGGGACATCAAGTGGCTAACTGCCCAGAACTTCGAGTACAGTAGAACTCTTCCACTCATGCTCTTATCCATATTGGTACCAACCTAGCGCCCAGACCCACAGCTCGAGTTTATGCACTCACTTAGGAGGACGCAAGGCAAAAGGGAGATGTGGTGACAAGTAAAAATATTTGTGACAACTATTTCTCTTACTTTACATGAACTACAAACTGTATGATTACTTAGGGCAATAATTTGGCTTATCTTACATTACAGGCAAGTTTTTAATAGCTGACAATTTTGCAAATACTTTGTTTGATTCAGGGGCTACGCACTCTTTTATTGCTGAGCATTTTATTCGGAGACATAAGTTAAGTTAGAGTGACTGTGATGAGAAAATGGAAGTAAGGACACACCTAGGAAAGACTATCATAGTACACCAAAGGTTTGATTTTGACATCCATATTAATGATCGTCAATTTCTTGGATATCTTAGAGTTATGAAAATGATGAGTTTTGATATTATCCTTGATATGGATTGGCTGGCAAAGCATAACGCGTCTATCGATTGCAGAAGGAGGGTAGTGATCTTTCGATTTTCGAGGCAGGAAGGATTCATTTTTGAATGTGAGACTGTGGAAACCTCCTCGCCATATTTAATCTCGACTCTCAAAGCTAAGAAACTAGTACGAATGGTGTTGTGGCCTACCTTACTAGTACCATGGATATTCAAAGTGAGGTCACCTTAGATCTAATACTGGTGGTGGTTAATGAGTTTGCTAATGTATTTCTGGAAGACATACAAGGGGTACCTTCGGACACAGACATGGAGTTTCAAATTGAACTAATCCATGGGGCTCGCCCAATTTCTAAGGCACCATATCATATAGTCCCAGCTGAACTAAAGGAGTTGAAGTCACAGTTAGTGGAATTACTAGATAAGGACTTTGTGAAAAAACATGACGGGAGTATGAGAATGTGCATAGACTATCAAGAACTAAATAAGCTTACCATTAAAAACTGATATCCATTACCGAGGATCGAAGATCTGTTTGACCAACTGAGGAAAACTTAGGTATTCTCCAAAATAGATCTCTGATCGGGCTATCACCAACTTAAGATTTGAGAAGAGGATGTACCTATCATCGCCTTTCGCACAAGGTACGGACACTAGAGTTTTTAGTTATGCCCTTTGGACTAACCAACACCCTAGCCAAATTTATGGATCTCATGAATCGCACATTCATGCAATATTTAGACAAGTGTGTGGTGATGTTTATTGATGATATTCTGGTATACTCACCTAGTAAGGAGGAGCATGAGCAACACTTAAGAATGGTATTCTAGATCCTGTAAAAGGAACAATTGTATGCCAACTTTAAGAAGTGTGAATTTTAGCTAGAGAAGGTTAGATTTTTGGGACATGTGATATCGAGAGAAGGAGTTTCAGTAGACCCTAGCAAAATTGAGGCAGTGGTGAATTAGAAGCAACTAGGGAATACGGAAGACATACGCAGCTTCTAGGTCTAGCAAGTTATTATCGGTGATTCGTAGAAGGTTTCTCTAAGTTGGCTATGCCCCTAACCAGACTAACGCAGAAAGTGGTAAAATTTATATGGACAGGAGAATGTGAGTAGAGCTTCCAAGAATTGAAGTATTAATTAGTATCTACACCCATACTAGCTCAACCGAAGGAAAGGGTAGACTTTATGGTCTATAGTCATGCCTCGAAGAATGGGTTGGAGTGCGTATTAATACAAAATGATAAGGTAATTGTGTATACATCGAGATAACTCAAGCCGTATGAGAAAAATTACTCACTCATGATCTAGAGTTGGTAGCAGCCATACATGCACTCAAAGTTTGGAGACACTACCTCTATGGAGTATGTTGTGAAATCTTCACAAATCACAAGAGCCTCAAATATATCTTTACTAAAAAAGAATTGAATATGAGGCAACAAAGGTGGCTAAAGCTGTTAAAGGATTATGAAACCAGGATCCATTATCCCTATAGAAAAGCCAATATAGTGGCATATGCTTTGAGTGGGAAGAACAATTGTTTAGACCTAGAGACAGAAAATGAGCTAACAATACAAGAGAATTTAATACAAGAATTGAAGAGTCTGGGGTTAGAGGATACCTTGTCAGAAGGATTATTGACAAGCATGAAAATGGAACCCACTCTTCAGACATAGTTAGGGGAAGCGGCAGGATGCTGCATTAACTCTACTGAGACATCAAGTTGAACAAAAAAAAATTGAAGATTTACATATGGGAGTTAATGGATTTCTATACTACAAGGATAGAATCTGTGTGCCTACCTCCAAGGAATTGAAGAACAAAGTGTTAGAGGAAGCACATACAACTCGATATTCTAGACAACTAGAAGGAACCAAAATATATCAAGACCTCAGACTTAACTTTTGGTGGCTCGGGATAAAAAAGGAGATAGCTGACTATGTGGCAAGCTATATGATTTGTCAATTGGTTAATGCTGAACATCAGCAGTTAGCTAGTCCCTTACAATCATTGGAAATCTTGCAATGGAAGTGGGAGATGATCATTATGGATTTTGTGACAAGACTGCCCAAGAATACATATGGAAGGGATGCTATTTAGGTAATAGTTGATCGACTTACGAAGACTACATACTTCTTGGCTTATAAGATAGGGATGTCTATTGAGTAGATGGCAGAATTAAACATTAAGGAGATAGTACGGCTTCATAGGATTTTGTTAAGCATCGCTTGAGATCAGGATACGAGGTTTTTGTCAAGATTATAGGGTAGCATTCAAAAGGCAATGGGGATAAAACTACAATTTAGTATTACCTTCCATCCACAGATAGATGGACAGTCTGAAAGGACCATACAAACCTTGGAAGATTTACTAAGAGCTTGCGTTTTAGACTTTGGAGGAAATTGGGAAGGCCACCTCCCTTTAATGGAATTCGCGTATAATAATATCTTTCAGACAAGTATAGGCATGGCCCCTTATGAAGCCCTCTATGGAAGGAAGTGTCGATCACCCATCAGCTGGAATGAGATAGGAGAAAAAGGGATTATGGGTCCCAAAATGTTTAGAGAATTAACTGAGAAGGTGCCTGTGATCAGGAGTCAGATACAAGTAGCACAAGATCGACAAAAAAATTTGTAGATCAACATCATAGGGAGGTGGAGTTTGAGGTAGGAGACCATGTGTTCCTGAAGGTTTCCCTAACCAAAGCTATCTATAGGTTTGGGGTGAAAGAAAAACTCAGTCCACAGTTTATTGTACCATATGACATTATTGAATGAATAGGAAGATTGGCATATCGATTAGCGCTACCCCCAACTTTAGCAGGAATACATGATGTATTCTATATATCCATGCTTCAAAAGTATATTCTGAGAAAAGGTCAAATAGTATAAGAAGTTTCAATAGAAGTTTGTCCGAACATGAGTTACAAAGAAGTCCCACTAAGAATCATGGACTCCAAGCTACAACAACTCTGTAAGAGAATGATTGAATATGTCAAAGTATAGTGGAGTAATCATATAAAGAGAGAGGCTACCTAGGAACTAAGCTCAGAAATGAAAAAAAAGTATCCTTATTTCTTTGAGCAGACAAGTAAGTTTGAGGACAAACTTCTTTTAAGGGGGTAGAATATAATAATTGGGTGAATCTAAGTGATAAATGTGAGAGGGTAATAACTATTTCCTCTATTTTCCACTCATTCAGAGAGTAGTTAGTAATTTTTTTTCTAATATTTGGGGAAAAGAAGGGTTACTAGGTTATTCATACACCTAAAAGAGAATATTCATGAAATTCACCGTATTGTGAAAGAGAAAAAATTTGGCTGACGGAAGGAGATCAAGAAGGAATAGACAGAAGAGGAACATACGTGCCAGATATTAGTGGTAAGATTGAATCTGTCTCTTCGTTCCTGTATTCATGGTGTGTACATTCAAAAAATCTCACGAACATTAATTTCAAAGGTAAGGAGGACGATCTTGTTAATCCGGGACTCCTAGAAGATCAAGATAGGAACCCAAATCTATAGGGTAAGCTCTATCCTATAAATTTGTGACTTAGATTATGAAACTGCTATATAGAGTAATCTCTTTTCTATTTAGGCTTTTGTAAATGCAAAGGGGGAGAGCGTGCTTAGGAATGTGAGAATTACTGTCTAGGATCATTAGTGTAAGTGGATTCTGTCTTTGTTTCCTGATTGCTTGATTTTGCCATTTTGTAGATTTTGAGATTATGATTGTGTTTTCGAAATTGTGGAATTGTATAGCGGATTAATGGAATTTAGATTTTGCATTATGGTGTGTGGTCGCCATCTAATTTGGATTCGGATTATTGTGTGTGGTTTCTGTCTAATTTAGATTCAGAGTTTTGATGTGTATTATGTATTTGGGTTATGAATTGTGATGTGTATTATGATACATATGGGATTGACCTGTACCTAGTAGACCATAGTTCATACATACCATTTAAGGGACTATCGGGTAACATAAGGTATATGTAATCAAATGAGCAAAAAGGTACATAGACTATCTGGGCTTGTGGAAGGAGTGCTCTTGCCTAATGGACCCTTAGGGAAAGGAGGAGTACTTACCAGTGGACCACAAGAATCCTAACATGAGTGAAAGGACTCTAGAGCTCCGTGTTGTGATTGTATGTGTTTAGGATTATGATCGTTATTATGATTGTTGTTATGACCATTGTTCCAATATATGCATGTAGTTTATGATATATTTTGAAGTCCCTTACTGAGTTTATGACTCACCATGGTTGTTCTCTTACATCTTTACAGATATTGGGTTATCGGGATGAGAGTAGAAGAAAGCTGCATGTATTCATATGGACTAGTTAATTCATTTTGTACATTGGATTAGATTGTTTGCTTTTTGGATTTTAGACAATTTGTATTTCAGATTTCCATAGTAGTATTAACTCTAGAGAAAAAGAGGAATGTCAATTATAGGGTTTCCAGCAAGTACATCATGATTCTCTTGGCGCTCTTTCATGCAGTAATGTTGGTTTACCTTGTGAATATCCTCGAACCTCGATCGATTAATAGATTACTCAATGCCCAAAGTTAGGGTTCTCAAAACCCTCATCACGTTGGGGAAAAGCTGTACCCATTTGTGACCCATTACCCATATCAGTCCTAGTCGGACTTCGGTGAACTATCAATCGCGTCATCTACTACAGGTTCTGAGGAAATTCCAATAGCTATGTAATAAACCTAATCGATGATTAGGGTTCAAGAAAGTGTTAATTTGGTGAAAGAATTGAGAAAGGGGGTCGAGAGAGAAGATAGAGCTTTAGGAAGAAAATATCTCTGATTTATTTATTATTAAAAAAAGAGGTCACACTTCGAGTACTACTTACAATCCACACCACAATTTGGTTGTTTATAGAGCCTTATTACAATTTGGTCCCTGAAATTCTCTTAATTAATAATTCAGTCCCTTTGTATATTACATCATACTACTATTCTACACTACACCTAAACCCAAGATATGAAATTCTAATATCACAAAACAAACCACAGGAAACCCATGGTTCCGAGTAGATTAACTTAGCAGTCATACTCCGAGCAAGAGGAGGAAGATTTCTTGTGCTCCTTCAGTGAAGTGGCCAACAAAGAAGGTGTGCACTTTGATGGCGGAGAACACGTTTAAAGTTTTCCATGGGAACACGTTTAAAGTCTTAGGCTTTGGCTTTGCCATTCATTTTGTTCGACTAGTCTTCCTTTATCTCGTTTGCCCACAATAGCGATAATGAAAATGAGAAGAGGCCATCTCCCACCAGCATACTCAATTATAATGATGCGGGAAACACCGAAGTAGATGATGAATATCTCTGAGGCCATTTCAACAAGGAAGATAAGATAGTTGCACACTCCGATGCTTGGTAAGATGGTGGGGTAGCCGAGAAAGCAAAAACATGTAACGACACCTCTTTTTTCTCCATGGAGCTTGGCTATTGCGAGCTTGGCCACAACCTGCACGTAGAGCATAAAAATAATCTGGTATTCAATAACCATTATTGAATTATTAGATTTCGGAGGAGTTTGGGTTCTCCAGAAGGTTGGTTCTTGGGTTCCCTCTGAATGCAATTCTTTTGATTATGGCATGTGAAGGGGAGGGGAGGAATATATATATATATATATATATATATATATATATAGTGTGGCATATACCCTTGTATTAAAATAAACAAATTAGAACTAGTAGCATGAGTAGACAAACCTCACGGAATTTTCAAGTACAATCACATCTCCTGCAAAATCAAGTACGTAATTTGCTAACCAATCAGTGACCTTGTTATAATCCTGACTAAAACTTGTAACCTCTATTTTTCCATAAAGGCGAACGAGGTTAAGGCATTCATTCATGAGCGGTGCCAACGAGCTTCCCTAGGGGCAAATGAGGTTATTATAAGTCTTGATTATCATAATTTATTAACACTACTAGGAGTGATTCTTCCAAAGTGGAATCTGTACTAGTAAATTTCTAAGTCATTATGCATGCTTGCTTGTGTCAACCAATGCAATTCATTTGGAAAACATTAATGAGTCAGAAATACACATTTGTTTCTTTTATCCCCAAGACAATACAACACCTTCTAATGTAAAAATCTAACTAGTTGTAGATTTTGACGTAGATTCTATGTTTATCTAATTTGTATTGCTATATCCTTTCAATATAATGGGCCATTGTAATGCAAACCATAATCCAGTATTCTTTTTAAGTACTTGAGCACTCTAGTAATTACTATCCCATGTTCAACTCTGGGATTACTTGGGAAATGATATAATATCTGATAGCTTAAGCAATATATGATCTCATGTAATGCATATCATATATAAGACTTCTGATAATATTTGAGTACTGAAGTTGAGCATAAGTGTGTTCGACATTCTTCATTAACTTGATATTAGGATCTAAAGGAGTTGGAGCTAGCTTGTCATCAAAGTGACCATATTTCTTGAAAAATTTCTCATTAAAATGAGATTGGATCAACACCAACTCATTTCCCTTTCTTAAGTTAATGTTAGCTTTTCCTAAATCTTTCATATCAAAGTTAGAACTAAGAAATTTATTGGTTTATTTTACACAATACATGTTAGTATAAAAAAGAAGCTTGTTATCAATATATAAACAAAGAATCACACAACCAGAATCATCATGCTTACTATATATGCATTTATCAACATCATTAACGATAAAACCATAGGACAATACGACCTTATCAAACTTCCCATGCCATTGTATAAAAGCTTACTTCAAGCCATAAAGAGATTTTACCAAGTTGTAAACTTTCTTCTCTTGGCCTTGTAGAATGAACTCTTGTTCCATATAAATTTATTGTTCTAAGTCTCCATTCAAGAAAGTGGTTTTCACGTCCATATAGTGTATAATTAATTTATGGATAAATATAAGTATAATAAAATAACAAATAGGTGTAATACAAGAATGAGCATATGTATCAAAATAATCAATTATGTGTCTTTGCTTATAATCCTTAGCAACTAATCTGGTTTTAAATTTATCAATAGATCTATCATCATTCAACTTTCTTTTAAATATCTATTTACATCCTATACGCTTTCCTCTAGGAGGTAAATCGTACAATATCTAAGTACTGTTAGACAAAATTGAATTCATCTCATTATTGATAGCCTCTTTCTAGAAGATAACATCTCTCTAGCTTATAGTAACATAAAAGGTCTTAGGATCATCATCAACATATATCACATATTTAACAACATTAATAATCTCAATTATATTAGCCTCTACTAGATATGTTATGAATTCAAGACTAAAATCTTTCTCTACTCTAGCTCTCTTACTTTTTCTATGTTCAATTTATTCCATAGAAATAATAGAGTCATCATCGTTGTTTGCCTCTTCAGATTCTAGACTAGGCCATAATGAGTTTTCTATGGACTCATTTTAAGAACTACACATAGTTACGTTCTTAAAAAATTCTACATCTACAGATTCTATAATCTTGAAAGTATCAAAGATTAAAACAATCTGTAGGTTATGCTATTTTGTGAATAGCATGCAAATGCACATTTATAAGTTTTATTTCATAATTTTGGTCTCTTAAGACTAAATTTTATAACATAAGCTAAACCACACCACACAGGAACACTAAGTATGCCAGAAAATCCATGGTCTCCCACTATCAGGTGGGGGCACATCAATAGAGGCATTAGATCTCCCTCATACCACTT
>SOPF01025025.1:470-22195 GCA_012979155.1 Hypericum perforatum | reverse complement strand
CAAATGAGATTGGTAAATCAATCCATATAATTTGTCAAATATGTTGCGCTCATATTCCAGATGATGTATGTCATTTGATTAATAGCCTCTCCACTATAAGTCCTCAGGAACGGAGGTAAATAACTATACTAACTTCAAACTCTAGCAATATATCTATTTTTATTTTAATTATACCTATTATATTTTCCTTTTCAAGTTACATAGAGAACAAATATTGAATCATCCATGGTTGTGGTCCAAATACAAGATCGAAAATTGGTTCGGTTTTTTGGTTGATGAAGTGAACAGACTCTACCTCAAAAATGATGACTCTAGACTAAAGATTACAAGGGCCATCAAAAGAATAAACTTACCTCAATTAAAGTCACAAACATGGACTAATTATATAGACAAATGGTTTAGAGATACATAAGCATCTAACTACTTTGATGCGGTTCTAAGGAAAAACATGGAGAAAAGGATGGGTAGCGCACAACAATTCAAAAGTAAAGTTGGTATACTAACTTTCTTCAGGCACTTATTCATTCACGGAGAAGATGTAAGTGAAATTTAAGCAATATAAAATAGTTTTGATTGGTACTTGCTTATTACTTTTAATTAATATTATGTACTTGTTATTTGACATGGTAGGAGAATCAAGGGCTAAAGATTCGAGAAGAATTGGTCAGATGTTTAAAAATATGTTTTCCAGAATTGCTTTGTGCCTTTGTCGACGAATTAGTCAATGAAATGAGGAGAACTTGCTTGGACAAGTGGTGAGGATTATGAGTTTATTGTAAATATTTTTGTTTTAGTTTTACCACGTCTATTGTTGAATTTGGAAATCTGAAGCAACATCTAATCCATGAAAAAGGGCAGACAACGATTAGGTAACAAAGCAAAAAATCATCTACTATGTTTTACATTATACTAACATTTTATTTTATTTATATTTGCAGATTGTTTTTAAAATACTTTGACAACTCATTGTTGGGTCAACTTGTAAATATGAAATTGACGAAGGAAAACGTTTTCATCTCCCGCGATGAAGAAAAAATATTTGTCCGAATGCCAATAGAAAATTTTCATTACGCGAGAAAAATTGAAGACACAATACAATGCTTCTCAAATGAGATTGGTAAATCAATCTATATAATTTGTCAAATATGTTGCACTCATATTCCAGACGATGTATCTCATTTGATTAATAGTCTCTTCACTATAAGTCCTCAGGAACGGAGGTAAATAACTATACTAACTTCAAACTTCTAACAATATATCTATTTTTATTTTAATTATAACTATTATATTTTCCTTTTCATGTTACATAGAGAATAAATATTGAATCATCCATGTTTGTGGTCCAAATACAAGATCAAAAATTGGTTCAATTTTCTGGTTGATGAAGTGAACATACTCAACCTAAAAAATGATGACTCCAGACTAAAGATTATAAGGGCCATCAAAAGAATAAACTTACCTCAATTAAAGTCACAAACACTAACTGATTATATAGACAAATGGTTTAGAGATACCGAAGCACTTAACTACTTGGATGTGGTTCTAAGGAAAAACTTGGAGAGAAGGATGGGTAGCGCACAATAATTCAAAAGTAAAGTTAGTATACTAACTTTCTTCAGGCACTTATTCATTCATGGTGAAGATGTAAGTGAAATTTAAGCATAAAAAATAGTTTTGATTAATACTTGCTTATTACTTTTTATTAATATTATATACTTATTGTTTGACATGGTAGGAGAATCAAGGGCCAAGGATTCGAGATGAAGTGGTCAGATGATTAAAGATATATTTTCCAGAATTACTTTGTTCCTTTGTCGACGAATTTGTCAACGAAAAAGACGAGAACTTGTTTGAACTGGTGGTGAGGATTATGAATTTATTGTTAATATTTTTGTTTTAGTTTTACCACATCTATTATTGAATTTGGAAATCTGAAGCAACATCTAATCCATGAAAAGAGGCTGACAACGATTAGGAAACAAACCAAAAAATCATCTACTATGTTTTACATTATACTAACATTTTATTTTATTTATATTTGCAGATTATTGTTAAAATAATTTTACAACACATTGTCGGGTTAACTTGTAAATATGCCATTGATGAAGGAAAACGTTTTCATCTCCCGCAATGAAGAAAAAATATTTATCCAAATGCCAAGGGGAAATTTTAATTACACACGAAAAATTGAAGACACAATACAATGCTTCTCAAATTTTTGTTTTAGTTTTACCACGTCTATTGTTGAATTTGGAAATCTGAAACAACATCTAATCTATGAAAAGGGGAAGACAACGATAAAGTAACAAACCAAAAAAATCATATACTATGTTTTACATTATACTAACAATTTATTTTATTTACATTAGCAGATTGTTGTTAAAATACTTTGACAACTCATTATCGGGTCAACTTGTAAATATGCCATTGATGAAGAAAAATATTTTCATCTCCTGCAATGAAGAAAAAATATTTGTCCAAATGCCAAGGGGAAATTTTAATTACACAGGAAAAATTGAAGACACAATACAATACTTCTAAAATTTTTGTTTTAGTTTTACCACGTCTATTGTTGAATTTGGAAATTTGAAGCAACACGTTATCCATGAAAAGAGGAAAACAACGATTAGGTAACAAACCAAAAAATCATATACTTTGGTTTACATTATACTAACATTTTATTTTATTTACATTTGCAGATTGTTGTTAAAATACTTTGACAACTCATTGTTGGGTCAACTTGTAAATATGTCATTGACGAAGGAAAACGTTTTCATCTCTCGCAATGAAGAAAAAATATTTGTCCAAATGCCAAGGAAAAACAGGAAAAATTGAAGACACAATACAATGCTTCTCAAATTTTTGTTTTAGTTTTACCATGTCTATTGTTGACTTTGAAAATCTGATGCAAAATCTAATCCATGAAAAGGGGAAGACAACTATTAGTTAACAAACCAAAAAATCATCTACTATGTTTTACCTTATACTAACAATTTATTTTATTTACATTTGGAGATTGTAGTTAAAATACTTTGACAACTCATTGTCGGGTCAACTTGTAAATATGTCATTGATGAAGGAAAAATTTTCATCTCTTGCAATGAAGAAAAAATATTTGTCCAAATGCCAAGGAGAAATTTTAATTACACAAGAAAAACAGAAGACATAATACAATACTTCTCAAATTTTTGTTTTAGTTTTACCACGTCTATTGTTGAATTTGAAAATCTGAAGTAACATCTAATTCATGAAAAGGGAAAGATAACGATTAGGTAACAAACCAAAAAATCATCTACTATGGTTTACATTATACTAACATTTTATTTTATTTACATTTGCAGATTGTTGTTAAAATACTTTGACAACTCATTGCCGGGTCAACTTGTAAATATGTCATTGACGAAGGAATACGTTTTCATCTCCCGTAATGAAGAAAAAATATTTATCCAAATGCCAAGGGAAAATTTTAATTACATGGAAAAAATTGAAGACACAATACAATATTTCTCAAATGAGATTGGTAAATCAATCTATATAATTTGTCAAATATGTTGTGCTCATATTCCAGATGATGTATCTCATTTGATTAACAGCCTCTCCACTATAAGTCCTCAGGAACGGAGGTAAATAACTATACTAACTTCAAACTTCTAGCAATATATCTATGTTTATTTCAATTATACCTATTATATTTTCCTTTTCAAGTTACATAGAGAATAAATATTGAATCATCCATGTTTGTGGTCCAAATACAAGATCGAAAATTGGTTCAGTTTTCTGGTTGATGAAGTGAATAGACTCTACCTCAAAAATGATGACTCTAGACTAAAGATTACAAGGGCCGTCAAAAGAATAAACTTACCTAAATTAAAGTCACAAACATGGACTGATTATATAGACAAATGGTTTAGAGATACCGAAGCACCTAACTATTTTGATGCAGTTCTAAAGAAAAACTTGGAGAGAAGGATGGGTAGCGCACAACAATTCAAAAGTAAAGTTGGTATGCTAACTTTCTTCAGGCACTTATTCATTCATGGTGAAGATGTAAGTAAAATTTAAGCAATATAAAATAGTTTTGATTGGTACTTGCTTATTACTTTTTATTAATATTATGTACTTGTTGTTTGACATGGTAGGAGAATCAAGGGCCAAGGATTCAAGATGAAGTGGTCAGATGCTTAAAGATATGATTTCCAGAATTGCTTTATGCCCTTGTCGATGAATTGGTCAACGAAAAAGACGAGAACTTGCTTGGACTTGTGGTGAGGATTATGAGTTTATTGTTAATATTTTTGTTTTAGTTTTACCACGTCTATTCTTGAATTTGAAAATCTGAAGTAACATCTAATCCATGAAAAGCGGCTGACAACGATTAGGTAACAAACCAAAAATCATCTACTATGTTTTATATTATACTAATATTTTATTTTATTTACATTTGCAGATTGTTGTTAAAATACTTTTACAACTCATTGTCGGGTCAACTTGTAAATATGTCATTGATGAAGGAAAACATTTTCATCTCCTGCAATGAAGAAAAAATATTTGTCTAAATGCCAAGCGGAAATTTTAATTACATAGGAAAAATTGAAGACACAATACAATGCTTCTTAAATTTTTGTTTTAGTTTTACTACGTCTATTGTTGAATTTGGAAATCTGAAGCAATATCTAATCCATGAAAAGGGGAAGACAACGATTAGGTAACAAACCAAAAAATCATCTACTATATTTTACATTATACTAACATTTTATTTTATTTACATTTGCAGATTGTTGTTAAAATACTTTGACAACTCATTGTCGGGTCAACTTGTAAATATGCCATTGATGAAGGAAAACGTTTTCGTCTCCCGCAATGAAGAAAAAATATTTGTCCAAATGCCAAGGGAAAATTTTAATTATACAGGAAAAATTGAAGACACAATACAATGCTTCTCAAATGAGATTGGTAAATCAATCTATATTATTTGTCAAATATGTTGTGCTCATATTCCATACGATGTATCTCATTTGATTAATAGCCTCTCCATTATAAGTCCTCAGGAATGGAGGTAAATAACTATACTAACTTCAAACTTCTAGCAATATATCTATTTTTATTTTAATTATACCTATTATATTTTCCTTTTTAGGTTACATAGAGAACAAATATTGAATCATCCGTGTTTGTGGTCCAAATACAAGATCGAAAATTTGTTCAATTTTCTGGTTGATGAAGTGAACAGACTCTACCTCAAAAATGATGACTCTAGACTAAAGGTTATAAGGGCCGTCAAAAGAATAAACTTACCTCATTAAAGTCACAAATATGGACTGATTATATAGACAAATTGTTTAGAGATACCGAAGCACCTAACTACTTTGATGCAGTTCTAAGGAAAAATTTGGAGAGTAGAATGGGTAGCGCACAATAATTCAAAAGTAAAGTTGGTATACTGACTTTCTTCAGGCACTTATTCATTCATGGTGAAGATGTAAGTGAAATTTAAGCAATATAAAATAGTGTTGATTGATACTTGCTTATTATTTTTATTAATATTATGTACTTGTTGTTTGACATGGTAGGAGAATCAAGGGCCAAGGATTCGAGATGAAGTGGTCAGATGCTTAAAGATATATTTTCCAGAATTGCTTTGTGCCCTTGTCATGAATTGGTCATTGAAAAAGACGAGAACTTGCTTGGACTGGTGGTGAGGATTATGAGTTTATTGTTAATATTTTTGTTTTAGTTTTAGCCCGGAGTTTCACATTATTTTGTTAACTTACTTGATAGGTTTATTGAGAAATTTAGCAACGGAGCCACAACCTCAAACAACTAGCAAACATCATGATGGGGATGCAATTTAGTGTCCGTCTGGTTGTTCTTAGATATTTGGTATGCATGGACAGAAAATGATTAGGCCGACATGACTAGTTGTTACAAGATATCTCATATCGGTGAACTTGTTAAACATCAACATATGTGATAAAATTTCCGGGACCTTTTCTCATTTCTCTTATCTTTTGAGAAACGTGTTTTGATGGGCTAATTCCGTTTCCTATGTCATTTTCATTGATTCATGTTTTCTCCATGAGGAATAGAATGCCCTACTTGGGATTGGCGTTGGATTTGTTTGGACCTATTTCTCTCCATGAGGATCTTAATTGGTTAATGACTAGTTCTTTTAGGATTGAAGTCATTTTGCTTATTTTAATTAACTACTCACTATTATTATTCTAATTCGATATTTCAAAATAGTGGATAAGTTATAGCACCGAGTATAATTCATCTCACGAGCTATGATAAATTGGTGTAAGACTTTAACGATAAGTTATAGATCATTTGACATAAACATAAATATTGACCTAGTTTCATGTTAAATCTTTTACGGATATAATATGATCATTGTTGCTTTTTTCTTATTTAAACCACTCAGATCATCCCAACATCGGAAAGGTCACTTGAATGGAGTTACTCTCAACGAGTTTCCATTAGTAATATTAGTCTACTAGAGAGAAAACCTGCCCCAAGTTTTTTGTTTTTATGATTGCAATACCTCGTCATTATATAAGTTAGTCAGATTTTTGAATTCGAATTAGCGGTTACCCGTTAAAGTAACAACAGTTCACTATATAGTCAGTTATTAATCGGAAAAAAATGGTCCCAAGGAACTAATTTATCGCCAGCTAACTAAATCCTCAGCTCGACCCGCACAAGGCCAGAGATATGATGATATATATGATTTGGCTTTTAACTTTAACCGTGTTCGAATGAGTAGCTTTATGAAAATCTTTTCTTACCGGTTAACAATATTTGCGCTATCAAATTCATATTCGGGCACATACCAAATTATATTTGTAAAAGAGTTATTTGTAAATTTTTGCCATCGAATGAGAATATCACAGGTAGCTCGGCCTTCATGATTTAAGGCAGTGCTTAAAGGAAATTATTAATGGAGGAGAACATGTCCACGAGACTCTCGATGGTTATGAATTATAGTGAGTAAAGGGCTTGTTACATTGTCACGAGAAGTCACCTTTTCTTTTCTCTTTTCTTTAAAAAAAATGATTCCGGAGTTGGAACTTCAAGTAATTTCCTTCCCTGGGCTAGGAAGCATGGACAACTTATATGGGCTCTAGTCTTGATAAACCCAACTCTTCAAACCTGACTCTATTGCTTTTGAGTGAATATAAAATGGGAGTGCAGTAAAAATATCTTTGTCAATTTGATAAATACAACACTAACAAGCACATGTTTGAAAAGTTTTATCATTATTGAAATGTCGTACACGTTTGGAATCCCACATGCAACTGCTTACTTCTAAACATCAGATAATAGTTCCGAGCAAGACTGGCTTATATTCCATAGTTCATCTAACGATCACACACTTCCCAGTTGGTTTTCACTTTTCCTTCTGCAAAATGTCCCCAAAAGCTGGCAGAAAGATCTTCATGTGGTGATTAACACTTCAATCCCCAGAAAGTCAGCCTCAGCTCCTCAAGGCTATAACAAACCAAAACTGTGTTTTCGGCTAAACTTGAAAAGTTCATGAACATCAAGAACGGGAGAGAAGCATTCAATAAGTACCACAGCAGTAATAAAATACCTTATGGCATGGCAGAAGATCATGCTGAAAACAAAGTCTGATCATTCAGGTTACTGGTGCATCGATTGCGCCCAGGCAATAATAATCAAGCTCGAGTCGTCAATACAATAGAGCAGATAATTTCACGAACAGCAAGCAGAACACTTAAAAGGACCCGGAAAAGTTCTTTCTGAGTCAGAAAAGATCGTACATCATCCATAGGAGCCACTTCATTCATCTGGGCTACATGGAACATGATTGCTCAACTGTATCCAAATACACAGTGCAGCTTGTGCAGGAGGACGGAGAATTATTACGTTCTCATACATGCTATCAATGTTGAAAAACTATCCGAGCTGGAAGTATGAATTCCACCACTTATTTCGATGATATCAGAATACCACCATTTATTCCTAATTCCTTAACAGCAAAACTCCAGCTTCCAGCATCACCAAAGTCAACCATGCCGTGCTCGCGATGAAAGAATCAAGCATGCTTAATATGGGAGATCGATCACATTTACCTCCCACAAGTATTTTAGCATGGCAATGTCTTTCCCATTTCATAAGAGAGGAGAAACATATTGTTATAGAAATACTCGCTGCAAAATTCACAAAAATATGCATACTTCAACATCGAATCAACCAGATCATGTTTCCAAAGTCGTAGAGACTAATGTAGTCAAACTTAACCCCCTTTAAACACCAAACTATAACCCTAGCTACTAGCACGATAGCTGAAAACGTCGAATGAGCAGTATCCGAATGGCAAAACATAACCCTTCGCACTGCCTGCCTCAATAGAAAAAAAAATGGAGCACCTAACCGACCCCTAACAATTTGGTAACTTCAACTCCATTAACAACAAATGTTTAATCTTTTTTTCGGATTACACCTTTAACAACTCGATATTTCACCAGTAAAAAACGCGGCTCAAGATCATCATTAAAAATCAATCAAAGTGGCTATAAGAATCACCATCACGAACACATATTCACCACCCGCGGCTTATAATAAGCTACTACGTTACATTACATACAACATGAGTTACGAATTAGCGGATCTCCTTACCCTAAACCCGAGCCCGAACATTCCGGCCACTGGCTCAACCAATCAATCCCTCAATTGATGATCTCGAACTCGTCCTCGCGAAGGTGCACAAAGAACTTGACGTTGCCTCGGCCGGGGAGGTCGGCTTTGAACTCGACCTTGAACGGGAAGTTAGCGGAGATGCGCTTCCCCTTCCAGATCCCAACGTACTGCTTCATCACCCCTTCCCTCCCCGTTATGTCCACCTCCTCCACCTTCGGCACGTGGTACACCTTCAACGGAGCCGTTACCCGAACCCTAGCCCCCTCCTTCCCCCTCGCCGCCTCCTCCTCCTCGCTCAGCACCACCTCTGACGATGACGACGATGCCGCCTCCTCGCTAACCACCGCCGAGCACGAGACGGACGCCGCCGCCGTCCGGGCGAAGGAGTACACGTGGCAGGCGGAAACAGATACGGCCGTCCGGTGCGGCCTGTTCCTCAATCTCAACGGCGCCGTGAGCGGGGGAACGTCCGCGGCGCGAGGGGGGAGGGTCGCGCCGGCCGCCCAAGGTAATCCCGTAGCTGACGTCATCCTGTCTCTGATGTGTGTTCCAGCGGGAGAGAGACGAGAGAGTGGCGCTATTATCCAAGGATATTGGATTAGGTGGAGGCCAGGAGAGGCCAGATATTTATAATTTTTGGATTTTCCGCAACACATTTTATTGGATTTTTTGATTAATTTGGAAATCGTTATTAATGGTTGATATTTTTTCGGGACTTAATTAAAGTCGCATGTGATTATATTTTTCCAGTTTGATATTTGGATAATTATTAGCTCTAGGAGATGGTGACTGATGGGGTTTTCCATGCCATCGGAGACGACAACGGACTTTCTTAGTTTCCGTCGACTAATGACCACCACAAACTATCATCCACAAATTACACTTTTTAACTTCTTTAAAAAACATTAATTTTTTTTCGTTGGGAATGATAAAAATACTCATATCAATTTTTTTTGGACTCCACCTTACTCCTTAGCGAGAATTTGTTGATTTTCAATGATTTTATAGTAGGATATGATATGAGTGTTAGTTCATATTTGAAAGTAGAACATAAGGTAAGATATGTATCATATGAATTATTATCTCATTTTTGCCATTTTACTCAAATTTATAAACTTTACCCTAACTACACTTTGATTAGATCCTAATTGTATTTTTATTATTATTTTTACTTATAAATTATAATATATTTCTTAAATATTGTAAAAGTATAATTTTATTTTAAAAAATCTCTTATATTTAATTTAAGGATCAAACCTTCTAAAATTATATAAACCCTCCGGACCATAAAAGTAAGAATATGGATTAAATAATTAATTTCTTTAAGATTCACGATAAAATATGGATCCAAATTTTCAAACTATGGTATAGATGAAGGTCTACCAATACACTACCCCTAACCATCTCTTTTAGGAGTGGACGGACAAATAGACTGATCATTTAGTTACGAAAATGTTCCGGCATTTCCTACATTTATACAAACTTTATGGCCAAAACCAATTTTAGATTTTGCAATACCAATTTAAATCGGAAGACAAACGGGAAAAAATGTGCTATTGTTTACCGACCCCAGCAAACCTTCGCAAATGTTGAAATGAATTTTCATCCTTAATCAAGCAACACTAAAACCAAGTGCAAATTTAAAGAAGCGGGCAACATTGGACAAGGAATGAAAACATGAGGTGGGATAAATAGACGTGTGGCTTTCTTCTTCATTCCTCGTAATGGGACAATAATACATACAAACAAATCGAGGAATCGGAATTTTTTCGAAATTTTGTCTCGTTGCAACGTTTCAATAACTCGAACTCCTCAAAATTTGACATTTACAAAGACAGACTAGAAAAGGCTTGGAGCAAAACAGAACATGCAATCAAGTACAAGTCCAATGTAGTAATAATGACAATCAAAGAGGTATGGAGATAGTACACTGAGTTGCTCATTGCCAAGAAACATATATACTTATATAGGAGAGAGATACGTACACAGAGCATCGGTAAAAGGACAACGACAGAGCCAGACACAAGCAGCTGGTAACCGATCGCACAGAAGGATTTACAGGAGCCTCTAATATGCAACAGGAGAGCGGGGAATATAGTGGCAAGCAAATAACAACAAAGCCGAAACAAGCATCCTCACTTACCACATATGTAACAGAGGGAGACGAGACAAATGGGTGGTCGAGGGGAAAAGCCCTCGTGCTTGTACTCGTTATACACGGTGGTCAGGAGAGCGGCCGATCAGTCTGCATTGTTCTGGTAGTAGAAAAGAGACTACTTGTCCGTTGAGCATAAATAGCTCGCCATCAATGCCACAACCATTATGGGTGTGCTTCCCGGCTTTGATTTTGAAGGACTTTACCTGTGGAAGTTGGAATGAGATACTTGAATGCAATTGTAGTAACCAAACCCACAAGCAATGGAACACAGACATATCCACAGACAACAATACGACATGAGGAACCAATGATCTAGTATATTGACTTATAGCAACCATTTATTTCCAGGGATAACTTGCCGCTCAATGACTCCGCATGTAATTTAATTTAGGAAGGGGTAAATGCCTTCGGAAATAGAAAGGCATACCTTGACGTATTCCACATAGGGCAATGAGACATGTCGACCCATCTGCAACAGCAGGAAAAATCTCAAAAGCCTCAGTCTCCCACTGCCATGAACTAAGATCAAATCCATGTTGTAATCATCGTGCTCAGCTCTCGGTGCTACCACCTGAGAACTTTGAACCGTTCTGCAAGCATGATTGCATACAAGGATGCCAAGAAATTGACCCTTCCTAAATTCCCATTTCTCTTCAAATCTGGGGATAATTTCCCTTTTAATTCCTGATTCCAGATCATCTGGTGGCCCAGGTAACTCAATGTGATTTTCCACATCCCAATTGAGCTCAGGATCCCACTTCGGTTCAGCATCCCAAATTGGACCAGGGTCAGATAATGTTGAAGATATGTCTTCTCTATCATTCAGTGCAGCATTTCCCCACGAGCTCCTTGAAGAGTCTTGTGCAGCAGTCAATCCAGCCCATCCCTTATCTGTTTTAGACTTCGACCTCGTCCTTGGCCAGTTTGGAGTAGTTGACAATGGTACTTGAGGATGAATCACTTCTGGTTCCGAAGTTACATTACTCCTGCCGGACGAAAGGCGCTTTGCCTTTGGGTCCAGACCACGCACATACTCAGATGGTTCAGACCCCGCATGAGTATTGGTACCACCACCATCAAACTCTCCTTCAGACACCCGACTTGGGCTCATTATTGAGTCAATGCTTGATAAACTTGATGCTCTAGGAATTCCATCTGTGTTTGATTTTCTCATACAATCGTTGTAAATATCTGTCATGTCAACTACTTCTCTGTCAGCTGACAGTTTGCCTTCGGGGTCTTCTTTTTCCGCTGGGAGGTATTCCACTTCATATGTATACTTTGGCAAGCACAAGAATTTCAGAAACCCGGCGACAAAGTAGCGAAGAGGACCATATCGTTTCTGATACTTCTCAGACAGTTCCAACACTGCAGCAGAAAGCTAGTGTTCACAATTTTAACAAATAAAAAAGAAAAACGCATACATAGATGCTCAAAGGCGCAGATATTGTAGATCATTCGTCATTCAATTTCATTCCGGTTTCAAGGTCCTTGCCTAAATGGTAAAATGAGAGTCCATTATACACTTATTGATAAAATGAGAACAGTATGTGAAGCCAGGAGACAGTCAACAGCATCACGTACCTTCTAGAAATTCATCACAACTTACACTTACCATCACTAACGAAACCATAATATGATACTGTCATCCCAAAGTGGCGAACACCACTCTGGATCCACTCAACTGCAAAGACATCTGTGGCGGTAAGGCCCCCCTAAAACATCAAGAACAGAGTGACAATTGAGATGGGAGCACAAATAGATAAACAAACAACAAATGTTTGCAACAGCAAGACAAATGACAATGCAAGAAAAAGAAACAGAGAAGAAAGAAAGAGAAACGAGCACATAGCTGTTTGCGCACTTGCATGCATCTATAGACAAAAGAAGAACAAAAACTGCGTCTAGAAGTCAGAAGGGAAGGTTTTAATTCTCTCTCCCAATTAAAAAAGAACCATAAATGGAGTGGTTTGAATCCCATTACAAAAAAGGGCCAGCTTGGTGATGATGGTTAACAGGTAAATGAAGTTAAGAAATCTAAATTCCATTCGATATAACAAAAACCAATATTGCTCATCTAATTTACTCATCATTCCCACATCCAATTAAATTTATCTTGGATCACGATGAAACCGAGCCTTCTGATTGGGACCCAACACATCAATACAGAGGCATCTGGAGACAAAAAGGATTTTACCTTCACGATAGCAATTGCAGCAGATACAGGATCTCTAACTCCCAGAACGGTCCAAGCTAGCGAATTATCTGAACCAGCTGGTATAATTCCAATGGGTATAGAAATTCCTTCTTTTTGGTTATCCCGACAAAGTAGGCCATTCAGAACCTGCACAGTTGTATAGGTGGTACAATTTGTTCAGCAATCTACACAAGAAAATCAAAATTCTGCTTTCATTAATACAGATGTTGCCAAGGGGGAACACCTCAAATTCCCTATTGTCTTCGACGCCCTGATGGCGGCTACATGCCGCTAATATGAGGAAGAGAGTGAAACACTAACCTCATTGATAATCCCATCACCACCAACGCATATGATCCCTAATAAGATTACAACAAATAAAAGTGAGAATAGACCACCAAAATATTCACAAAGCATGACAGAATCTACACAGTGAGACAAACAGCAGGAAGTGTCCTGGCAATATTACCATCGGGGCAACTGCTAATGTCAACAGTTGATGCAAGCTTTTTCGCATGACCAGCAGATGTTGTTTCGACTACCTCCAATTTGAAGCCTGCAAGCTGTCACATTTTACACTTTGAATATAAAACTTTACAAGCATTTCTCAAATAACATCTGACATACCAAAATATGTACCAGGAAAATAAATAGAATAAAGCACCAAAGTGCTCCTCAAACAGCTCCAATAACTAGCACTTCCTTCCGATATATTATGTAATAATTTGTTTCTGCATCATACATATCGTAATGATGAACTACTGGGCACAACCACCACAACTACGTCAAAATAAAATCTACAAGGTTTTAGCATTTCATGCAAAGTTACCACAGGGATTGAGAACACAAAATCTTGTAGCTTCATGACAAGTTGCTATATGCAATGGGATATTCTATAAAGGAAAAGTAGAGATAATGTTTGATTGATTGCATGATAATGGGATTGATGGGACGTTTAAATGATGGATGGTCAACATAAATCAGAAAATTACATATTTTGACAAAGCAAAGCAATTCACATGCACAGAAAAATAGCAAATAGAGATAAAGCATCATGCTATTTGAAGATAATAAACCTTTAATATTGGTTCAGCAATCCCATGGAAAACTTTCATAGACCGACCGCGGCCAGAACGTGGATTCAATATAACAAGCATCTTTGGTGGAGTTTTGCACCGAAAGATCAACTCAGGAGGAGGGTCAGTCGGTACTAGTTCTGAAGATGCCTGCTTCTTCGACGAAGCCAGAGGATGGGGCAAGCAATTCACGTAACAATGTTGATCAGCGAACCCACCAACCCATTGTATTGCCTCTTCCACAGTAACAGCCAGGAAACAGTAGTCTCGCCTCAATCTCTCGGGTTTTGCAAAACACGATAGAAAACAGGAAATGTTCTTAAGGGGGTATGCGTGCAGAGTAAAATGCCGGAGGCCAACGTTATAGGACACCTGACAAACCAACATCAAGTAGCAACTCACGTTCACAGCTCAAGTTCCAGACCACCTCATGAAAAATGTATGATACTTAGTCACTTACCGAGACAATGTCATCAAGCTGCAACTCATGGGACCCCCAAATCAATGCCTTGCTAGTAAGCTTGGCATCAACAGCTCCCTGGCTCGTAACCTCGGTCGAACCACTATCACCACTCACATTCTTCCGCTTATCCCACACGAGCCTCCCGGAGACAACAATCCCTCCCAACAAACCCGACTTCTCGTCCCCTCCTCCTCCTACTCCAATCCCCCCTACATCAATCCTCAGCTCATCTACCTTCCCTTTCTCCAACTGATTTTCACCAGGCCCCACCGCCTCCCCCTTCCTCGACCCGACCCTCACCTTCTTGCTCCGCTTCTCCGGGAACACGACCGGGGACATCTGCTGGCCGCCGCCGCCACCCGTCGCGATCTGCGCGCAGAACCCTAAGCTCCGTCCCGACGGCGAGCTAAGCTGAGTCGGAACACTCCCACCCCCGCCAACGGAAATACTCCCAACACCGCCGCTACTACTAGTCCTCGAGAAGCTCCCGCTCTTTAACATACCGATCGCGCATCCGAAAACCGGAACCCTAAGCCGGGAGAGAACGAAACGGCGGCGTCGTGGCGGATCGGGGGGGAGACCGATCGGAACGAGGGGGCGCGTGGGGTTTCATTTACGATTTAATTTCGGTTTTCCATTTCTTAAGGTCGGGATTTATCCGGCGAAACGGCAGGGTTTCCGGCCTACATGAACATATTTCCACGTTCCTGCGTTACAAAACCGAATTTAGATTAGGTACGGAATGATTTTAAAGTCCACACGATATAAAATTTAAGTTAGGCTATGTTATCATACTGACATTTTTTTGTATAATATCAACATTTATTTTTATGTGTCATTGCCTCGTATAAATTTTCTTTACATTTGTCCCACGATTTTTGGATATTTCCAAAAGAGTCCAAATATGTATATTTTCGTATTTTTATTTTTTTAGAATGGCATAACTTTTTTATGCTAACGAATTTTGTGGGTTATTTTAATTCAGTATCATAGATATTGGATTTTTTTTAAAAGCTAAAATATGTATATTTTTGTGTTATTTATTTTTCAAAGAATGTATATTTATTAGATCGCTTCATGTAATATACAGTCATGTACATCTTTTATTTTGATCTTGTGGTTTTTGGATTTTTGCAAAATAGTTCATTTGTACAGGTCAGGAAAAAACTATTCAACACTCAATCCAACCATTATAAGACTAGCACCCTTATATAATCGACTGATTAAATTTTCTTGAATATCTATAATTTTAATTTTATGAATTATTTTTTTATTTGACTCAATTTTGATAAAATTAATGCATAATAATTAAAATTTCGGATATTCAAGAAAATTCATTCATGATTTCAAGAAGATGAACAGCTGAGGCAAAATATGAGTTGGGATACGATGATTCTCTAGCATTAGCTTTTGCTTGAAAACATATGAAATTGTGTGTTTTCTCACGAAATGCATATTTTAAGCGTTTTTCTGCAAAATTGACAAACATTTGTTGTTTTCATTTTCTTGTGAATCCCAGACACATAATTTTTTACTGAGAACTCTCTTTTTGTTATTGCAGAGGATTAAATCCCTCACAAAAAAAATACTTCATGGCACATTGTTATTTTAGACTTTTAGAATAGTGTTGTTAAGGCTATAATTTTTTGTTTCTCTCTTTAGCTATTTGATTAGCTAGAGAACTTTCATCAATGTGCTTATTTTGATCAATTGAAAGAAGCTCCAAACAAATCCATTCTCAAGTTTGAAGTTTATATGTTTTTTAAATTAGGTATGTATGTATATGTGTGTGTATGTATGTATATTTATATATATATATATAGGTTCACTTTAGGAGTAGTGTTGTTGGATGAGAGATTGTATGACGGTGAAGTTGGTGGTATGCCAGGGTACACATGGGGTGACTGTTTAGTAAAGGAGGGAAGTCCGATGAGTGGATGATGGTTGACACAAAGACGCAGATTCCAGTTTTGTCTCAAAATCCTTCCATGTTGCATTGCATGCAGACGAATAAGAAGGAAGAAGAGTTTTGATGATTTATTATTTGGAAGGAAAGATGAGAAGATTTTCAAAAAATTATTAAAAAATAGATATTAAAAAAGCAATTTACTAATTCCACGCGGGGATAACCATTTAGAATGAAAAACACGCATGTCAGTCCACGTTATTAAGCAAAAAGTAGTCCTTTGTATAAAAAAATTGAACCGGATGGGATGGACTTATTTAGAAATATTGAACAAAATTATACTCATTGTTACCTTATTAAACCATATAAACCTATATAGGAACGAGTCAAATCATAGGACATGACAAGGCAGGACCCCGAGGGTAGGGTTCTGTCCTACTACCTTGTTGAAGTCGTGTTGCTGATGGTCCACGATTGAATTCTTATAAAGGAGGAGGGGGAGTACAAGGGCAGACATTGCTAGATGACAGATCGTGTGATGACGAGACTAGTGGTATATTAGGGGTGCACATGGGGTGACTGTTCGATAAAAGAGGGAAGTTCATTGAGTGGATGAGGGTTAACACGAAGATGCAGATTCTGGTTCTGTCCCATAATCCCACCATGTCGCGTTGCATTTGAACCTCTGATGCGATTATTCAGGATTGGTCGCGTTTATGATAAAAGGGAAGTGGAGGAAGAAGAAGGAGGAAGGGTAGTTTTGAGGATTTATGGCTTGGAATGGAAGAAGAGGAGGTTTTCAAAAGATTATTTAAAAAGTAGATATTAAAAAAGTAATTTATTAATTCGACGTCAGGATAGCCATTTGAAAAAAAAATGCATGTCAGTCCATGTTATTAAGCGAAATGTAGTATTTTGTATAAAAACTTAACTAATCAGGGTAGACTCAATCAAGAATATTGGACAAAATTAGACTGGTTATTACTTTTTTAAACCACAAGGATCTAGATGAGAACAGATCAAAGCACATGACACAAGGAGGCGGGACTCCAAGGTTAGGGTTCTGTCCTACTCCCCCGCTGAAGCTGCGTTGTTGATGGTCCACGATCTGATTCTTGTAGAGGAGGAAGGGAAGTATAGGGGTGGGCATAGCTGGATGAGAGATCATGTGATGATGAGGCTGGTGGTATGTCTGGGGTGCACATGGGGTGACTATTTGGTAAAAAAGTATATTGAGTGGATAATGGTTAACACGAAGACGCAGATTCTGGTTTTGTCCTAAAATCATGCCCTTTCGCGTTGCATTTCTGCCTTTGATGTGATTGTTCAGGGTTGGTCACATTTAAGATAAAATGAAGGCGGAGGAAGAACAAGGAAAAAGGGAGTTTTGAGGATTTATATTTGGAAGGGAAAAAAAAGTTTTTGAAAAATTATTTTAAAAAGTAGATATTAAAAATGTAATATACTATTTTTATATCGGGATAGTCACTTGAAAAAAAAATACGCGTGACGGTCCATGTTATTAAGCATAATGCATTGTTTCGTAAAAAAATTGACCCGGTCGAATAGACTTAATTAAAATTATTGGACAAAACTGAAATCGTTGTTATCTTTTAAACTATAGAAATTCATATGGAAATGACTAAAACCACAAAATACTTAAGTAAATTTTTTTCCCAAATTATGTTTGCGTATTTGAATTACGACACTTTTTTTCAAATTCCCATCTCATAAACAGAAAAAAAACCTTGTCACTAATATTTTCTTCAATAATTTACACATGGAAATAAAGTCTAAATTATGTTTGCTTCAATAGGGGTACATTTAGGGACGACCCTCATTTCCATTTATGAGGGGTAGGAGTCTAGGAGATAGAGTCTAAATAAGATTAGTATTTTTTATTGAAAGACTTGTTTGATAGTTATTTTAAATAATTTTGCTTGCTGATTAACTTATGAGTTTCAGTCATATTTAATCATATATTTTATTTATTGTATTAGCATTTAAATATGATTGTTTTCATTAAGTTATATTGGTATGAGTTAATATTAACACAACATATTTCTAAATAAAGGCAAAACTTTCAAGGATGATATCCGCCTTATTATTAGTAAGATAAAAAAAGGCTGCGCATAAGTTTCTATTAATTATTTTTTAGAATGTTTTGGGAATAATTATTGATCAAATCAAAATTATCAAAACAATAAATAAGTTTAATTATGTATGTAATCGATGATGTTTCCTTGTCGTTTCTATACAAAAATTACCTCTTTAAGACCATCCACATTACTGCCCCGCTACAGTGTGTGCCCTGGGCGTGTCAACATTTTTTTCAGCTCAATTTTTTTTAAATTCAGCTAACTGTATTAAACTTGAATATTATTTCGAGTAACTTTGAAAAAGCTAAAATTACGTTCGAACTAACCAAAATAAAAATTTAAGAAATAAAAATTACTTGTAAATAATCCTAATTACAAATTCGTGAATTGCGAATTAAATAGAATTTAAGATTTAAGATATATAAATTTATGGTAAGGGTTTTAGGGTTAGGGTAAGGGTTTATGGTATAGGGTATTCAAGATACATAAATACATGTATACATAATTTTTTTTCAATTACATAAATTTATCAAATTCATCAAATCAAATAATTTACATCCATTTACATGAAATTGCATAATTTATCTCAAATTACATTATTTACTCAACATAAATAAAATTATTGTATACAATTAATTTCATAAAATTATTAAAAACATTTGAAAAATATATAGCTCAAACTTGTGTGATAAAAGGCTAATAGGCTCCCTCTTTAATCCTCAAGACCCAGGTTCGAATATTCTTCTCTATATTTCAAAAATGTTATAAAAAAATTTTAAAAATTGAATGGGCACCCCTCTATGTGGCCCAATCAGAACGGGGTGAGAGAGTGGCAGGACAGCTCACTCAATGACGAGTTGCCACGAGGCAGACCCAGAGCAAACGACCCCAACAGTGCGCCTGGTCTAACTTGTAAAACCATCCGCATTGGTGCCCCTGCTACAGTGCGCGCCCTGGGCACCACGTCAGTCGCGCCCCTGCTCTCAGTTTTTAGCCCACAGTGGTGCCCCTGCTACAGTGTCGCGCCCTGGGCATCATGTCAGCTTTTTTCTCAGCTCAGCTTTTTTAAAATTCAGCTAATTGTATCATAATCAAATATTTTTTTCGCGTAACTTTAAAAATGGTAAATTTTATTTCGAATTGCCACATTTTGCAAAATAGAAATTTTATAAAATTCGAAATATATTACATGCGAACTTGGAAACAATTACATAAATTTAAAAACTGAAATTGATTAATCCTTATTATACAATTGTGAAAGCAAAAAATCAGGAATTTGGCTTAGGTTTTGACTAGGCTGAGAGTAAATATTGGGGTTACCAGCTAAAAAATCATTAGTTGGACTAAATTGCCTAAAATCGGTCCAATCAAAATTCTCATTTTCTTCATTGGGATCCATATCTAATTAAAATGTTAATTAGATATTCCCAATCTAATTAAGAAAAGAGAGGAGAGAAGATGTTTTGGTGTGAAAAATTATGAAGAAGGTTGTATATATTTATAGAATTTTCAAATAAATTTGGACCACACAATTTTTTACATCAAATTTGGACCACACACATTTTTTTTCATCCGAAAAGTCCCGTTATTTGGATTCAAAAAATTGTACAAAATTACCAAAAAACAATAAAAAATATTTAATTTCACAAAAAAGTCAAAAACAGTAAAAGGAATTTTTAAAATTTTTTTCCTAATTTTTCTGATTTTTTTTAATTTTTTTCGATTTTTTTTAAAAAAATAAAAAAATCTAATCTTACTAAACTAAGGTCTTCTTATTTGGCGGATCCAAATTTCCAAAAATAATTTTTTTTTTGTCTTTTAAATTTGATTTTAAGATATTATTAGGTCTTTTTCACTCAGGTCATCAATCTTAACCTAACCCAGAATCATCCAATTAATCAACCAAGAACTCGAATTCAACGTGCCATCAATTTTTATCGACCGTGCTGTTCATCTTCTCCAACCATTCTTCCCAAATTTCCCCGAATTTCTCCCTTCCCAACACCCAGGATAGCTTCAGTTCCGGCAACCAGCTGTGCCCCTCGGAGGCAGAGTTCCCCGTCCAAAAAGAAATTAAGTTAAAACCACAAGGAGATCCATTTTTCACCCAACTTCAATGAACAGAATCCCTTACTTCCAGCTAGAGTACCCATCTCCGGTCATTTTATTTATCACTAAGTTAAACGAGTGATATTTATGTGCAAGTACTTAAATCAAGGTGAGAACGATTGCCTTAATATAATTTAAACATTTGAAAATATAATAATATTAAATATTTTTTTTAAAATTCACTTTTAAATTAAAATTACGCAAATCCAAATTACTCATTTAATTAGTTATATCCAGATGACGCTTTTCCTCGGAGGGATACTAAACATGTTCATAATGGGAGTTCTTCTAGCACGTGTCCTCCATGTCTCACAAGTAATTACTAATTACGTCTTATAAATAACTTTGAGTAAATAAAATTTCTTTGATACGTATTACTGGACTTGAAGTACCCGAAAATAAAATAAATTTTAAATGATAAAGCTATTACATCTAGTATCATGTTATGATCAATATTTGTGCGTCAAAATAGCTAGCTAATCGTTTGTTAAATAATTGAACCAACATAAGAAGATAATAATCATAATATTAGAGATAATCTGGTTGATGGTTATACAATTGGACCTATTTGATGGCATTAGTCTTAAATTGAAAATTCCCAAAACATAAAGCGCCAATACGTACTTTCACCAAACCACCGGAGGCGAATAAAGCCAACGGCGCCGTTTTCCCTTTCCCGCTCCCCTCTCTCTAGTCTCTCCACTCCCGAACCAGCTCGGGGAAACCTCCGGTGCGTTGACCTTGACTAGGGTTTTGACCTTTCGGGAACTTCCTCTCTTCTTCCAATCCAAGTAAACCAGCCAATAATTTGGAATTCCCGAAGCTAACAATGTCTAGGGCACCCCTAGGCGGGGTCGAAGTCCCAATCCCCGGCACCGACGCCGTCAAATGGATTGACGTAACCGTCGCCGGCGTTACCGCTCCGTCCGCCCCTGTTTTCGCCGAATACCCTGCCCGGGACTTCGGCTCCTGCTCCACTACCGGCAACCCTAATTGCTACTTCGTCTGGTACTCTTTTGCTCCGCTCTACCTGCCTCTAATGATGATTCCTTTTTT
>SOPF01025006.1:0-30798 GCA_012979155.1 Hypericum perforatum | reverse complement strand
CCCACCGCACACAGCTCTCACCCCATCCTCATCCCGAACCCAGTCTGAGCCGCCAGGACCCGACCCGTCCCGTCCACACGCATCTTCCCCGCAATAAACACGCTTACCGTCAGAAGCACCACCACCAACCCCATGGCTTCTTTGGTCCGTATTATCCTCGTTCAGGACGATGTGGAGATCGTCGTCGTCCTCCTCGCTATCGCTCTCTGCAACGGGGGAGGAAACGGGAGGGGCGACCAAAGTGATCGCTGATGAGGCGTGGACCGCGACGTCGTCGTACAGGTCCCCGAACTCGTCCTCGTCGTCCTCCATTCTCTCTCTTCTCTCTCTCTCTCCTCTGTTGCACTTTTCAAGTGGAGAAAGGGTGTTTCCAAATTTGGGGGGAAGTGGAGTGGAGTAACCGCTCTTAAACCCAGGCCTTAAACCCTAAATCTCCCGCGTCCATTAAATATTTATCAGTTTTATGTGGGCCTGTACCTCTGGAAATCCGGAAAAAGGTTACTTGGGCCTGTGTGCCCAAAATTTGTGACTCCATTATTTAATATTAATTAATACGAGATTGGAGTTTATTAAATTATGTAATGATTCCTTAAAAAAGAATTAAGCATGTAACGAATTATATTTTTACTAAATTTTAGTAGCGCAATGTTGAGTAATATAATTTTACAATACGACAACATAATATTTCTGTGCTAGATCTTTTTAAAGTTAATCTATGTGCGAGATTACTCTTCCTAACTTCCAAATTGAACACATTAGCTTTTCAAAACATAAAATACTTCTCCTTTGAAATTATGAATCAAACATTGTTGAGTGTCCTACTTTCAGACTTCCTACTCTTAAATGAAGGTATTACTCCCCAATAATAGCCAAACTACTTATATAATACATATAACACAAAACAACACAAAATAATCATCAGTTAATAGCCTAACTAGCTTACTCTATCTTATAAAAAAAGAGCCTAACTACTATTTAAAATAATAGACAACACGAAAACAACGTAGGCTCTATCATCTTCCCCTGGGATTAACAATCTGCGAGAACACCTCGCTCCCATGATGAAGATCATCCGTTTCCTCCATACTAACCACACTCTCCTCTTCCTCTTCCTCCTCCTCGATCCGGACTGCCTTCCCGAGCTCCTTGATGGTCCTTGCCCCATCAGGATCATCCTGAAGCTGGAGCGCCAACTCCAAGTTCCACATCACATCTCCCATTGATGGCCGGTTGTACCCCTGATCAGACAGGCACTTCTCCGCTGTCTCCGCGAACTTCTTCAAGCACTCCGGTCCGATCTGTCCCTTCAGGTGCGGGTCCACGATCTCCTCCAGCGTTCCCTTCTTCCGGCAATGTAGCGCCCAATCTGCGAGGCTCACTTGCTCTTTTGGCAAGCTCGGGTTTAGAACCTGCCAAGCGCACAGTACCTCGAACAGTACCACACCGAAGGAGTACACGTCGGATTTCTCTGTCAGTTGTTGCCTCCTGAAGTACTCCGGGTCCAAGTATCCGAAGCTCCCTTTCACGACGGTGCTAACATGGGTCTGGTTCAGGTTAGGCCCTGTCTTAGACATGCCGAAATCCGAAACTTTTGCCACCCAATTCTCGTCCAAGAGGATGTTGGTTGTCTTGACGTCCCTGTGTATGATCGTGTACCTTGCACCGGTGTGGAGGTAGTGCAGCCCCCTGGCCGCTCCGATGCATATCTCGAGCCGTTGCTTCCAAGGCAAGGCAGGGTTCTTGCTCTTGTACAGATGCTCCCTTAGCGTACCATTCGCCATGTAGTCGTAGACCAGGATCATCTCCCCGTCCTCCTCGCAGAACCCAATCAGGGACACCAAATGCTTGTGCCTCAGCTTGGACAGCATCTCGATCTCTGTTTGGAACTCGTTCACTCCCTGTTCGGATTGCGGGTTCGATCTTTTAATAGCAACCTTCATCCCTTGGTCGATGACACCCTTGTACACCTTCCCGAACCCCCCAACACCGATAACCTTAGACTCATTGAAGTTTTTCGTGGCGTGTATGATCTCTGGCAGTGAAAAATGGCGACACAGGCCTTGTGCAAGAGTCGAGAGCCGGCTACTCGCACTGCTGTGTCCCGATAACGTCGATCTCCTTGTCGAGTTGGTAAGAGATTGACCATACAAAGGAAGCCAACTGATGCTTTTAGACTGGCTTCTAAACCCTCCATCTCTCTTCTTTTTGACAGCGATCAAGCCAATGCCAGCAACAAAAGCGAAGCCAAGGACAGCACCTACAACGCCGCCAACTGCCCTCCTGCTGCTCGCAGCTGATGGCGCGAACCCTCTATTGGACTCTGCTCGCGCCATCATAGGCGAGAGCACTGGGTTGGAGCCAGTCAAATTTTCCCGGGAGTCGTTAACCTTGAAGATCTCGATCCCATTGAGGAGCGAGTCGTAGTACTCGGACTTGGCAGAAACCTCGGGGTGTAACGCCACCCAGAGGGAGTCATCGTCGACGCCAACTTGCTTGCTGACGTACATTGCGTAGTCCTTGTACCACGGGGCGCCCTGGGACCCGGTCCAAGCGATCACATCAGCCCCGTCCTCAGCGATCTAGTTGTTGATGTAAATGTTGAACACCCTCTGGTTGATCTTGGTCATCTCGAACTCGCAGAAATGCAACCTCGCTACGTAGGTAAAGTTTGGGTCCACCCGAAAAACCCACGTCAGGTTGTAGTTCTGGTTCACTTCGGAGCTTGGCCCCATCGATCTCGCAGTTCTATAGACATCCAACGGGGCAATCGACTTGGGGATGTCATCCGAAGGGTACTTGATGGTGGTGTTGGCCAAGGCGGTTACACCCGAAGCAGTACCAAACAGATAAGGAGAATCATCGTACCAAATCCTCGTAAGACCCGAATCATTCACAGAAGGGATGAATTGTCCACCAACATTCAACCGAAACATGGTCTGCAACGCCGAGTTGGTAACGTCGTACGTCTGGTCCGCGAACCCGACCATCGAGGCCGGGCCAGCGTTAATATCCGGCATTGGGATGAGTTCGATGCCGTTGATGAAAGCATACGAGTTAGTGTAAGAGAAGGCGTGAAGGTGAGGTTGAGGGTCCCGGATTCGATACGGACCAACGAGAATTCCCTGATAATGTAGGCCTGCGTCAGGGCCTGAGCCGTGATGAACGCGCTGAAGTTGCTAAGGAGGGTGAAGCCGTTGGCAGCTACCGAGAAGAATGAGGTGTTGGCGTCGAGGGAGCTGTACGTGGATGGGTAGAAGTGAAGCCTCAGGAAATGGCGGGTCGAGTTCGAATTCGAGACCCGAAACGTGTAGGTGGATTGGGAGGAGAAGATCCTGGCCGTCATGTAAGGGACGGTGGATGGTAATGAAGGATCCTGAGAAGCTGCAGTAGCTGTTATAGAACTCTCATTGATCGATGAGGACGACGATGTGTACTTGGTGTCCGGCTCCCATTCCCTCCCGTCGCTGTCGGTTCCGGCTCCGGCGGCTCCGCAGTCGAGGACGTAGGATTGGGAGCCGGAGGTGGTGGTCGTTGACAGAAGCAGGGAGATTAGAGAGAACAGGACAATGCAGCGCATGTCTGAACAGGAGGAGATTCCTGTCGGTTTCCTGACGATCTACGAGGGTATGGCAGGTGGATATTTCCAAGGAAGGAGGAAATTCAAAGATTCATGTGAGAAATCATTAGTTTTGTCTTTTTTTTAGTTGAATCAAGGGTTGGGGATTCAGAATTTGTTCTTTTGACTTTGCAGGAGAAACAGAGGCCGGAGGCTATTTTTTCTCTTTTCTTTTTGTGTCGTTTGTGCCTTTGGCGGAGTTGGAACGTCAAGATCAGAGTGATCGTTGTTAAATTTTGTTTCGTTTTTTTAAGAATTCGAAACCTATATTTGTTAGCCTTCATTTATTATTGCACCATTAAACACACGGACGTTTCTTTGAATTTAGGAGTTTCTTTTATCGTGGGGAATGTATATTATTATTACGTCACATGTTAGCTAACAGTTGGCCATAAGTTAGAAACGATTAACTTGGTAGAATTGGTTAACTTGTAAGAATGCTATTAAGGTAGTGGAGCTCAACTGTGAAAGGAAGATTATTATGGAGCTCAACCGTCCCCTCCGGGGAGATCATTAAGTCATGTTGCAAATTTCTTATTGGCTTGGATTGGACCGGACCGTGTCTCACATTTTTCTTCTTTTAATCAAGATATTGCGCTTTTATTTTTGCCCAATTTATTACGCTCTTGTGTCGTTATTTGGGTGTAATTTGATTTTAGCAACATCATTTGTAATTTTGTGGAAGAAAATAATATTGTACCTGTGTGTTATGGACATTATTCTTTTGCTAATGTAGTTTTTTTTTGTCACATCATAAATTTGGGCTCATTGGATGGGCTATGGCGGCGCACATGTGAAACCCATTAGACCCATCATATTCTCAAAGCCCATTGGGCACAATATCCATAAAGGCTAAAGCATCGCCAAAGATAAACCGCGAAATTGTATTTCCGTCCTCCTCCACGCCGAGGTCAAAGGTCTCTTCTTTTCTTTTCCTGAGAAGCTGCAGTAGCTGTTATAGAACTCGCATTGATCGATGACGACGATGAGCACTTGGTGTCCGGCTTCCATTCCCTCCTGTCGCTGCCGCCTCCGGCGGCTCCGGAGTCGAGAATCTTAAAGCATCAACTTGTCTTAAGCCAACGTGAAGAAGAGAAAACGATTACCGGCGGAGGGCGGAGGGCGGCTGAGTATAGAGGGTTTATGGGATTTGGGGATAGTTATAAAATCAGAAGGACTAGTTATAAACACTAGAGACCCCATAATTATAAACGAAACATGAAGGACTAAAACGTATCTCCTTGTGGTTACACATTTTTTGCGAGATAATCCTATGTTTCAAAAATGACTTTTTGTTCTTAGGTTACCCTTTTTTTTAAAGGGGTTTGGATGGGTTTTTTTTAGTTAAAATTGACTTCGAACCTAAAAATGATGTCATTTTAGCACTGATGTAGCACACGACGACACATTTTTAAACTCGGTTGGCTTGTTGGGATGGCCACGGATTAAAAATCTATTTTAGTCATTTACTTTTTATAGTTTTTTAAAAACACTCTCTCTCTGTTATATTCTTCTTCCTCCTCTCCCATCTCTCTTTTTTCACCCTCTCCGGCAGCTACCTCAAGCTTAGAGGAGCTCCTAAAGAAGACATACATGTCCACGGTCTCCGAGTAGGTGAAGCGCAGGGTCTCAGAGAGGGTGGCGAGGGTCTGGAGCAATGGGGCGAGTGCCTGAGCCGGCCTCTACACCATCGTGGCGTGCTTTATTATTTTGAGGTCCAAGTACTTATTTTGTCGGAGCTGAAGATACCAGATGCAGCTAAAATCTCCAAGTACTTTTATTGGCTTCATGGGGATTGTTTTCAAGGAACGCATGCAAGTTGTGTGCACAAGGAAGCCTTACTTTTATAGGGTCCAGTCGCTTGAGGACAAACTCAATCTGCTAGAGGGAGTCTGATGTAGGCACATTAAATTTATCTTTATTGAATATTTATCTAGTTTGACACTGCTTCGTATTTATCTACAAGTTTAGTATTTATGATTAGTTTATTATGATAAATTAAGCTATTTAGGACTCTAGTCTAAACCCTAACTCTAGTTCATAGTTATGTGATGAATAATACCGTATATTGACATTTGAGAGTTTATTTAGTTGAGACTTTATCTTAAATTCTTGAGGGGTGGATTCTTCTCAGTAGAGAGATTGTTTAATCTCTAGTTATCTTTGCCCTTGTCGACCGTTCTCGTGGACAACCTAGATTGAGAGACGTTTGCATCGTGCCCCTTTGGATTTAGAAACATTATCAAGCAGTTCAACATCAGATCTATCATATTCTCGTTACCAGTTTATTTTTGATTTCGCTACACTACATCATCATCCCTATGTACGGTTATGCATGGAGATTGCAAAGATTAGAAGTGCTGAAGTCCTTATTGAATCAATGAAGACATGGCTAACCTCATCTAGTTTGGTTTCAGCAAGCATTGCTTTGAAAGCAGTTGCAGTCAATGTGAGATCCTTGATGAGAGTTCATTGCTCCGTCGTTGTGTCTTAGAGGAGTAATCAGGACATCTTCTTGAGGTAAAGATGAAAATTGAGTAGAACGTGCCAATGACATATATTCGTTAGTCCACTTAGCGAGGGTGATTAAGAGAACCACCCAAAAACTCAACCTTATGGTGCAACTAGATAAAATATTATTGGATCAGTAACAGAGATAAACAGGATTACACCATAGTTATTAAAAACAAGGTAATAAAAAAGGTTATCCTTAACATTGTTGTTGTTGGTCATCGTATGGTGTGTACTTGATTAGGATTGGACTATAGTCAAGGCAAGTGTTGGATACTTTCTCCGTAAGACGAAATTGCCCCGTATATTTTAGTGCACTACGGGCTACAACAATCGTCCCCAAGATACAACGACTATTTGGGCATTTTCAAGATTATTGCACATGACTCTCGAAACTTTCGGGCGAACTCTTATATACCCAAAATTTTTGTACTCGGACTCAGACTCTTCCTAGTGAGTGAAGAAGGGAGGGAGAGAAGACAACAATGCTAGAAAATGCACTTGTTGTTGGGATGATTTGTAAATGAGGGCGAGAGGTCTATTTATAGGCAATGGAGGATGGAGACTCGAAATGCCACGAGGACTTATAAAGAGTCATGTCCAAATTTTTATAATTTGTTCATACTCTTTCATAATTATTTAACCAATTTGTGTCCTTTGATTTTGTGTCCTTTTGTTTTTTTAAACCAAATGACACCAATAGTCCAAAAGACACCAACCATAATCAAAGGACACCAACAATCCCCCACATGGTTAATAATTTAGTCCACGAGATCTTTCGACTCAAATCTCTTATCCCCTACATGAATGATGACCAATGCATGCAGACTCTAATTGAAAGTTCCGACGTGTTATTATTGCATCGAGATAGGTAGCTTGCAGCTTTGAACCTTCTCTAGTAAGATGTTATCGAATTTACTTGCTACTTGGTGAACGTGATGTCTTGAACTGTCAGCTTTTTGTGTAAACCAAGACAATAATATTTACACAATAGTAATCCTAGTATATTTAGGCTCTCACGTTGTGTCCTTTTCGGCCATGGACCATATCTTGGATTCATAAGTGTTTTCCTATTTGAAGCGACCTCACTTCACACTTACATAGGTGATCTCCTATCAGAAGTATCTTTCTATAATCCACCTTCAACAAGGTATAGGAATCATTAAAAGCAAAATGCTTAACCTAGCCACACCTCTGCAGGCTGACACCTGGACAGCTTCTGAGAATGAGATAGGTTCCAGGTGATTAACTGAACCCTCCATAACTTAGTTGTCTCGTTGAACCAAGTTTGTGGGATCTCTACTCATCATGGTTGAGTTACCGCTATGGACGTCCTTTAATGTGTGGACTTTAATCCCATTCCCCTTGCTTCATTGTACATTTGATCTCTATTGATTCCTTTCGTAAAAGGATCAGCTCAATTTTCTTGGAACTTTACTAGAGATCAATTGTCTAACAGTGTTATGTCTCTGACCAATATGTCGAGACTTACCGTTGTACATTGTACTTTGTACTCTCCCTATTACAGACAATATATTAATACGGGAGGCACTAGCTTTTCCGCAATATGGAATATCCTCAAGGAAGTTTCTGAGTCATTCAGCTTCTTCCCTAGCCTCGTGTAGTGCTATAAACTTTGACTCTATCGTGGATCGAGCTATGCAAGTTTACTTTAGAGGACTTCCAAGACACGGCTCCTCTTTATATAGTGATTATGTATTCACTCGTAGGTTTGGAGTCCTTGGTGTCTGATATCCAGTTTTTGTCACTGTATCCTTCTAATACACCTGGATATTTAGCATAGTGTATGCCTTCGGATGGTATACCTTTTTGTGATCTTAGTGGAGTTGTTCCATTGTACACTCGTAGGACCTTTTGTATGAATATTAGAATTATGTATGTATACTTGTAATGTATATTTATATAATTATGTTTATGCTTCCGCAATGAGTTATGCTTCCGCGATTATGGTTTGCGTATGTATGTCTGAGGCTGGTAGGACCACGGTTCCTCAGTTTGGGGAGCGTGATCCAGCGCCGTGTCAGCAACCCGCTTTTGGGTCATGACACCAGCTGACATGAAAAATTTCTCAAAAAAAAAGCATGATAACATAGATTAAAAATTCATTGTGAACAAAAGTAAAAAAAAAATCCCTGCGAAGAGAACAAAGTACAACACCTTGTTTCCACTGAGAAGCAAAAAAAATGAAGAGAGCACTAAAAATTGGAGAAGAGGGGCAAAATTGAAAATCACCAAAAATTAAGTAACTTGGCGCAATTCCGTCCTATATGTAGTAGCTGTTTTCCGAGCTAACATCATTTCCATCAGCAAGTTCTGTAATAGAATTATCATTTGCTCCATGCATTTACTTGTGTATGTATCTACATGTAGTTCTTATCAGTTATGTCCATTTTCACTCGGTCCAAGTAAGCTCCCTTAGAAAGGAGAGACAGACTTGCTCTATTGGTTTTCAAAAAAGGTATATCCGGTGAACCTCTTGAAATCTTGAACCTGGAACAACTCCATTCCTCACAGCAGCTGGTTTGGAGTCACTATAGGTAGTATCATCCGTTCGAGACACAAGGTACGTATTTGATAACCAATGCAAGTGTCTGAATTTAAGTTTATATTAGGATGATTCGAATCTTAATAATTTGAAAATTTAGGAGATGTTTTTTAGTGGTATTACTGTTCATTGAAAATTTCCAATTTGGTACTCAAAAAAACTAAATTGCAAAAGAGGTGTCTACGGGGAACTGTTTTAAAAAAATCTCCTGTACTGAACTAGTACACAGAATTTTACCTCGTGTATACTAATACACAGGATTTTCCTTCGGATTTAGTACACGGAGAAAAAAAATAGTGTATTGGTCTACACGGGATAAAATTCTGTGTATTGAAATAGTACACGAGAATTTCCGTGTATTGGTTATCTAGGCTTGGGTCCAGAAATCTGTAATTAACGGACGAAAGAGATTCAAAGATTTTCTATCTACTAATACACGGGATAAAATTCTGTATATTCAAAACTTGGCTATAAAAATGTTCACGTAGAAGAACGAGAGCAGAGAAAAAAATTCCAATAGTTCCACCGAAAATTCTTGTTTTTCCAAGGTTTGAAGAGCGAATTTATACACGGTTTGAATCTTCAAGCAGGTAAGAAATTATAATTTAGCTTTTGTGATATAGTTTGTTTATAAATTTTTGAACTGTCGTTATTAATTTAGTAATTTTGAAAAGATTAGTGTAGTTAATTATCGATAATATTGAACTTTAAAACTCGATAATTGATTAAGAAAGGTGCTTATTAGTTATGATTTGTTAAATCGTCGTTATTAATTCTGTGAATTAGAAAAAATTAATGTAGTTAATTATCAATAATGTTGAATTTTGAAACTCCGATTAGCCAAGTTTTGACCAATACACAAAATTTTTTCCCGTGTAGACCATTACACTAATTTTTTCTCGAATTCGGAGGAAAATTCCGTGTATTGGTAGACATGGGATAAAATTCTGTGTACTGGTTCAGTACACAAGATTTTTTCAAAACAGTCCTCTGTGGACACCTCTTTTGCAATTTAGTTTTTTTAGGTACCATTTTGAAAATTTTCAATAAACAGTAACACCAACTAAAAAAATTCCAAATTTAGGTCAACCCAACTAAATTTACTTATTGTCTTACTGCTGATTATCGCAAGAGAAAAGTCAAGGTCATAGATGTGGTCGAATGGGCTGACAGTCCCCCTGATGATGATTTTGTCAAATCTACCGAAAGGTTAGCTACTATCACCCTCCTCGAAAATATGTTGCAAGGCGTGTGTTTGATGATCGAGCAAATCATATTGAGGTAACTAATTATTTCTGTCCTTCGTCTGTGATTATTTCTATCCTTCGGGATGATGCTCTATTTTTGGATTGCAATGCGGCTTCACCGGTTGAGGTGATTAGTGAGGATATTGTCATGGAAGAGATGCGGCATGATGCACATGCATTTGTTCAGGTCGCCAACATGCATGAGGTAGATGTAGGCATGCTTAATTCAGTAGTTGTTGATGTCCCTGTACAGGTGACTGATGTTCCTCTTGGCTCTTCGTCTGTGATTGTTTCTGTCCTTCGGGATGATGCTCTGTTTCTAGATTACAATGCAACTTTATCGGTTAAGGTGATTAGTGAGGATGTTGTTGTGGAAGAGGTGCGGCATGATGTACATACTCTGGTTTCGGCTTTGGTTGCCTCAGATACTATGCAGGTTGGAGCTGAGCGTATTGGTCTCAAGGAAGGTGCTTCACCCATTCCTTATATGACAAACATAACTAATATGAATGTTGTGGATGATTTGGATGAGCCGTACCTACAGCTGATGTCGATGATAGGTTCCCAGACTTGAGCAGATTCCGTAGAGTTGTTTCCCGATCAGGTCTGGGTCCTGCCGCTACATATGAAGAGACAGCCCGCACGCCTGAAAGGATTTAAAGTTGGCTAAACCCAAAGACATAATACTCTGTCTTACCAGGTATGTTGATTTATATTTGCCTACCCTGACTACCAGGTATGTCGGCTAACATGAATTAAGGATGGCTACTTTCGTCCCCATCAGACTACCAGACTTGTTAGTTAGTTGGTGCTATTTATTTCTGCCCCACCTGACTGCCAGGACTATTGGTTAGTAGGTATGCTCAGGGCTTTGGACGGTTTTGTACCTCTTTTCTTTTTATTTTGATGAGAGTTTAATTAAAAAAAACTAAATTTACTTATTGACAAAAAAAGGTATTTGATATATTTTAAACCATAATTATTATATGTGTAAAATGGTTAAGTTTACTTTTGCTTTTAATTTTAAGGAGTTCTAAAAAATACATTTAAAGTATTTGTCCATTTAATAACAAAAAAATACACTATTTCAAAAGTCTCACCTGGCTTGAATATGATGAAGTCGTCATTTTAGTTTAACTAATTGGTGAAAAAGATTTGCAACTATTCAAAGTTTGGAATTTATAGATCCGAAAGTAGATGATATTAAAAGGAAAAAGTTATACATAATTACCATGTGATTTGGCGTGTTTCAAAAAAAGACTGTGTGGTTTTTTTTTTCAAATTTAATACTTGTAATTTTATTTTGGGGATAATTATAGTCACAAGCAGCTTTCAAGACTGTCTGACTCTTTTCCTCTTTTTCCTCATCTTCCTCCTTCCTCCTTCTTTCTCCTCCCTTCTCCTTCTCCCTCCTCCTCCTCCTTTCTCCTCCTTCTCCTCCTTCTCCTCCTCTCCTCTCCTCCTCCCTTCTCCTTCTCTTAGCGGAGGAGGAAGGTGGAGGAGGACGGTAGAGGAGGAGAGGGGAGGAGGAGAAGGGAGGAGGAGAGGGGAGGAGGTAGGTGGAGGAGGAGAAAGGTAGAAGAGGACGGAAGAGGAGGAGGAGAAGAGAGGAGGAGGTCCGAGGAGGAAAAAGAGGAGGGAGGAGGAGGGAGGAGGAAGAAAAAGAGGAGGAGGAGAAGCGAGGAGGAGGAGAAAGGAGGAGGAGGAAGAAGGAGGAGGAAAAAGAGGAGGAGGGGCGGACCACGTGGCGCTTACGTGGCGTTACCATGTGGCCGGGCAGCCTTGAAAGTTGCCGGGACTAAAATTGTCTCCGAAATAAAAACTACAGTACTAAATTTGAAAAAAAAAATACACGGTCTTTTTTTAGAACAGGCGAAACCACGGGGTACTTATGTGTACTTTAAAACCAATTTCCAAAAATACCCCTGAACAGATCTGAAAGTACACCGTTTACTTGTTTTCAATTTCATAACGATGCTTAATTTTTCTTAGTCTTTCCGAATTCCATCATGAAGTCGTCGTCGTAAAGCAGATTGTTAATTTATTATATACAAATGAAATCCAAACAGTGGGTGGCCAAAGATATCAATCAAAGAAGAACGTAATTAATATTATAAGTTGATAAAATAATTAACTTTGCGTTAATTCCATCCTATATGTAGGGCTGTTTTCCGAGCCATCCTCATTTTCCATCAAGACAGAAACTAGCTCCACCAACCATAATCTCTAAGATCCAATAAAGTTTTGTAATGGAATCAGCATTTGCTCTATGCACATACTTGTGTCTCTCCACGTGGTTCTTATTAGTTCTGTTAATTTTCAGACGGTGGAATTATTATTATATATATATAATGCATTTTATCAAAGTGTGGAGGTAACGTTGAGGACTTACTTTTTTTGAGTCTTCCGAAATTCCATCATGAATTCTTTATCATCAGATGGTGGTGGGTCCATTCCGAAATTAATGTCGTAAAGCAGATTGTGTTGTTATTATATGCAATTGAAATCCAAGATCCACTTTGATTTAATTAGTATATCTATCAATAATGCATTTAGCCTTCACTAATCAACTGTGGAGGGCAGGCACATTCCAAACAGTGGGTGGTCAAAGATATGAATCAAAGAAGAATGTAATTAATATAATAAGTTGATAAAATAATTAACTTTGCGTTAATTTCATCCTATATGTAGGGCTGTTTTCCGAGCCATCCTCATTTCCATCAAGACAGAAACTAGCTCCACCAACCATAATCTCTAAGATCCAATGAAGTTTTGTAATGGAATCAGCATTTGCTCTATGCACATACTTGTGTCTCTCCACGTCCTCCTTATTAGTTCTGTCCATTTTCACCCTTTACAAGCAGGCTTCTTAGGAAATGAGACTGACAAACTCGCTCTTCTGCATTTCAAAGAGAGTATAACAAGTGATCGTCTTGGAACCCTGAATTCCTGGAACAGCTCCGTTCCTCACTGCAGCTGGTTCGGAGTCATTTGCAACATTCGCCACCGGAGGGTAGCTGCCTTGATCCTGAAAGGGCACAAGCTGTCGGGTCCAATTTCACCCCACATCGGAAACTTGAGCTTTCTGAGGGTTCTCAATCTAGAAAACAACAGCTTCCACGGTGAAATTCCTCAACAAGTTGGCAAGTTGTTCCGCCTGCAAAAACTCGGTCTTGGAAACAATACTTTAGAAGGTGAAATACCTAGCAACTTGACTTCATGCTCTAAACTTGAGGCTGTGAGTTTTGAAGGCAACAGTCTCAGCGGGAAGATCCCATCTCAGCTAGGTTCTTTGGTGAAGTTGTGGTTTCTTTCACTTGCCGAAAACATCCTGACAGGAACGATCCCATCGTCCTTCGGCAACCTTACATTGCTGCAAATAGTGTCAGTGGGAGATAACAAATTGGTTGGGGAGATTCCAGGAGAGCTGTGTGGACTTAAAAATCTAATTAAGTTCTTCGTTGGAATGAACAATCTTTCTGGAGTGATCCCTCCATTTCTATTCAACATCTCTTCAATGGTGGAGTTGTCATTCGCTGGCAACAAATTCCATGGAGGGCTTCCCGACAAGGGCTTCAATCTTCCAAACCTAATATCAGCTCAATTTGGGGGAAATCAACTCTCAGGTAAAATTCCAAGCTCATTAACCAACGGATCGCAGCTACAAGTATTAGACATTTTTGGTAACAATTTTGTTGGTCCACTTCCTTCTAACATAGGAGATCTCTCCCGTTTAAGCTATTTCAGCATTGGGAGTAATAATATAGGAAGAAATTCCAAAAATGACCCAGACTTTTTGGCATCTTTAGCAAGCTGTAGAAATCTTGAAATGTTAGACATCAGTAATAACAATCTTGGAGGGGTTCTACTCGACTCTTTAGCCAACTTCTCAACCCAGTTGAATGAATTATATGCAGGGGGCAATCAAATCTATGGTAACATTCCAACTGCTTTAGATAACCTCACAAACTTGGTTGTACTAGGCCTTAATGATAACCACCTTATAGGCTCAATTCCGCCGTACATCAGTAAGCTGCAAAAACTGCAAGCACTAGACTTTAGCGGGAACATGTTATCGGGTAGAATACCATCCTCCATAGGCAACCTTAGTCAGCTGTCAGATCTTGAAATGCAATTCAACAACTTAGAAGGATTAATTCCTTTATCCATTGGAAAATGTCAACATCTTTACCAACTCTCTCTTGAGTCAAATAATCTCAGTGGACAGATACCTGAGGAGATCTTAAACATTCCTTCATTATCAGTTTACGTGGGACTTTCCAGAAATCGTTTAACAGGCAGCTTACCCCTAACAATAGGGAAGCTAACAACAACTAACCGTTTAAATGTCTCATACAACTTGCTGTCTGGTGAAATTCCTTCAACCATTGAAGACTGTGTGAGCTTGGAAGAACTTTACATGCAAGGAAATTTCTTTCGAGGAGAGATCCCTGAAGCTCTAGCATCCTTGAAGGGAATCAAGGTCTTGGATCTTTCAGAAAACAACCTGACGGGAAAAATTCCACAAGCTTTACAAAATCTTACCATCTTGCAATATTTAAACATCTCCTCCAACGATCTTGAAGGAGAAGTGCCAACTGGAGGAGTCTTCGGGAATGCAAGTACTGTCTTCTTGGCGGGAAATAGTAGGCTTTGCGGTGGTATCCCTGAACTCCACTTTCCAAAATGTCCAACTGTAAGATCGAAGAAGAACAGGAAGACTGCTAAACTCAAGCTTCCAATAATAATTGGTTGCCTATTGTTGTTTGTTGTAATAGTAGCAGTCCTATTACTTCTCTTCTGGAAGAAGCGATCGAAACCGAAGCCAACAAGCTCAACCTTGGGGCCCAAACCCCACATCATGGTTTCTTACAAGAACCTACATGACGCAACAAATGGATTCTCTTCTCAAAATTTGTTGGGAAATGGAAGTTTTGGCACTGTGTATAAAGGGCTCCTCGACCAAGTGGAAAGACCGGTGGCAATCAAAGTCCTCAACCTTCAACAACAAGGAGCCGCCAAGAGCATTATAGCCGAATGTAATGCATTGAGTAACATTCGTCACAGGAATTTGGTTAAGCTTTTAACTTACTGCTCCAGCTTGGACTACAAAGGCAATGACTTCAAAGCTCTAGTCTTCGATTTTATGCCCAACGGAAGCCTCGAGAATTGGCTTCACCCTGAAGTTACTCAACCAAGGAGATTGGACATACAGAAGAGGCTGAACATTGCAATTGACATGGCTTCCGCAATGCAGTATCTTCACGATTTCTCTGAAGTACCAATCATTCATCGTGACTTGAAGCCGAGCAATGTTCTTCTTGATGAAGACATGGTTGCACACGTCGGGGATTTTGGACTTGCAAAGTTCCTTTCAACATCACAGACTGCATTGGAGAGTCAAACCAGCACGCTCGCCATTCCAGGAACAACTGGATACGTCGCACCAGGTACGTGCTAATTTTATTTCAATGCATATCATTTTTACTTGTTCGCTACATCAAACATTGCTTCATTATTTTAGTTTTAGTTAGAATCAAGGGAAGTTTTTCCTATCTTTCTTTCTAAATTACTGCAGCAACTAGTAATTTAGACCAATAATTGCAGTACGAAATGAACACCTCTTCGTGTTGCAGAATATGGAGTAGGAGCTCCTGCATCAAAAGAGGCTGACATATACAGTTATGGGATCCTGCTATTGGAGATGTTCTCCGGAAGACGACCAACTGATGACACCTTCACCGACGGGTTCAATCTTGTTGATTTTATCAAAGAAGCCTTACCAGATAGAGCACTGCAGGTTTCGGATCCGGTATTTCTGAAAAGAGATGCTGATGAAACAGAAGCAGCTTCAAGTTCAGCTCCAATCACGAGAGATGAAGAGGATGGTCACCGAGAAATAGAAATGGTCGGAGGCAATATCAAGATGAGACCACACGAGGTGAGTTGTTTGACGTCTGTTCTGGAGATTGGAGTTGCATGCTCAGAGGAATCGCCTAGCCAACGGTCAAACCTTGGAGATGTGCTCCGGAAACTTCACAAAGTCAAGGATGATTTTATGAGAGCGAAATTGAATGAAGACAGGAGACGATCAAGACAGCCTCGTGATTACTATTACCGTTGATGATCCAATCAAGTCTGGGTCAACGATGTTCGCCCCATCAGGCCGAATAAACGACTGCTCGAACTGTTGTTGTTATGTTGTGACAGTAATTTTCTGAATGCTTGATCATGTATCATAAGCTTGTTTATCTGCTTTGTTTTTTTTTCTTCTTTCGCTTGTCTATCTCATAGCCTGTCTTTGTTTCTTGCATATCTTTGGACTTTAATGTTGATTGCATATGATTTCTGTAATTTAATGTGTTTGTTGAAGTGGATGCTAATTTTTTCCTATAACGAGATACTGAACTGTATATAAGATAGGCCAATTTCATTTTGTTGAGAGACGCCAAGAACTGGGACCATTCCTACTCGGTTTTCATAATGTGGGGCCTGCAGCACCATGCTGCATGGGTATTTTTGTGGAAATATATCTATCAAAATGTCCACCGCCCATAATTTTTTACTCGTTTAAAATTTTTGCTGTTGTAATATATTTTTGGAAAAAAATTGACGATCTACATGAATTTACGACTTTGCCTTTTGAAATCGATGTGTCATTGGGATGATGTGCCGTTGATAATTTTAAGGACGAGCAGGTGACATAGACCGGTGCATGGACTTCCGGGGGGAATCATCGCAATGGTAAGGAGAAATTCCCCTTCGGACTCTATCAGTATGATGCCAGTCATAACGATTTCTTGATGCCGGCAATTCTTGATGCATGGACTTTGGGGACGCATCATTGTAAGAAATTCTCCTCTGGACTCTACCAGTTTGATGCTTATCTCGCTCTTGGATGGAATTTTCATCAGATTCATACCTTCTTACACAACTTGATTCCCTTAGCACTGACACTCTTGGGGCTCCCACTGTCAGAGTCAGCTGATTCGCAAAAATATGCTTGGATATTTATTTTTCTTGGATGACAAGGAGACTCATCAGGAATGTTGCAAAAGCCATCGATTGAAGATTTTGTTTCACTTCCAGAACAGGAAACTGTTGGACTGAATTGAATCTTTCCGCTGATTGATGAATCTGTGTCAACCAGAACCTGACTTGCGCCGTGCATATTGACAACAGCCTCTTCCTCTGTTTTCTCCACAGTTTCTTCTGCTTCACTCCCGTCCATTGATATTTGGTCTTTCATCTTTTGAGGATAACATGTATCAGCACCAGATTTGCTATCCTCACTATGAGAGAAATACCTGTGTGAGTCAAACTAGAATCATTAGTGCATCTCAGATGATATGGAACTGATAGGCAACATGTAACGTTCTTGAATGATCTTCCATAAAACAAAAAATCAATATCCCATAGTACTCGCACTGGAAAAACGCAACTGAATCAACTTGGGAACTTCATGAAACATGCATTCATTTAGTTAATCAAACCGTTGGGTCGATATACGTAGAAATTGAGTCTTCAGAAACCTTAAGCAGAATACTAAAAATCAAGGTTCACCCAAGAAAATGTCTATATAACAAGATAGGACTCGTAAAATAACATGGCCAGTGCTTAAATCCAAATACGGGAACGTAATGCCTGCAAACTGCAACCTCATTAAATACAAAGAACATCTAGAGATGATAGTCACATATACACAAAGGTAATACTGACACAAAATACACAATACTGTTGAGGAAAAAACCATACTTTCTATCACGAGATTCCTCTTCCAACTCAAGACACCCAACTAGTTTTTCATCTTTGTCATGGCTCAAACCAACATCCTTGCCGTCCAACAACCCTAGCTTTGTTCTTTCCAGATGGTCAGACTCCTTGAATACATCACAACAATTGTCATCGCAGTCCTGAACTTTTATCTGCCACCAAGAAACCAAGATATTAGTAATCAGGAACTCAAAGATGTAAAAACATTCTGATCATATTTAAATTCAAAATGCACCTCTATTATGACATCAGGATCTGACATCCGTGGTTGGCTCAAGTCCAGGGTAGGCTGACGATAAAAAGTGCTTTCTTCAATCTGAATCGCTTGAGCATTGGGGTGGACCAACCAACAAAAGGAACAGACTCGTGAAACTCCAATGAGTCCATATTCATGCGCATATACTAAAAAAATGTGTTGATCATGATCTGCATTAGATGAAAACTCAAGAGGAACTGCATACTGATCCAAGTTCCTCCCCAGAGGAACCTGTATAGATTGTCAGAATAACATCCTTGGCAGTATCCTCTTTAGGTACTCTCTGCTGCCTAGAGCCAAATTCACAGCCCTGTGCTCATACAAGCCCAATGCAGTAAGAAGATCAGCTTTCAGCATCAAACAATCCAATTTATCATATAAAATAAAGCTAAAACGGGACTATCAAGCAACCTGGGGAAGTTTAGAAGAGGAGTGAACTGGGATATTGCTCTGCCTGCGGGTATAAGACCATTTCCGAATTTGATCCTGGAACACAAGTCACAAGTTTCACAAATTCATGCCAGAGGCAAGAGCAACATAGTGGGATTACAGGGAAATATAGAGGCACCGAAAATTATAATGATGGAAACAAATATTCTTCCAGTTATTATGCTTGGATTACAAAAGTTCCAAAATACTTGTTCATTATTCAGAATTGTATATCTTCCACGATCACAGAACGATGGGGACTAAAAAAAGATGGCAAAGCATCCAGGACTTCAACGAAAGACAAGTATCAACTAGCCAACCAAACTGGGATTTCCTCCCACAATTAGAACAACATAACGGAGCACGACAGCTCACCAAAGAGGAACAATACTCTTTCCAAGCATCCTCACTGAGACCGAAATTGAAGAAATCAGATACATCTGCTCCCGGAGACCTCCATCGCTTCTCTTCAACTGCATCAATGTTCACATCTAATATTGTCCTGCAAAGAATGAAACAGCCAGCTGGTGTCCATGACAAGAGAAAAGCTCCAAGGCAGTACCCAAAAAAAATTAGGCTCCAGCAGATTAACTAGCAACCGTGAATTAGTACTGCATTAACAAGCTTAAAATGCTCATAAGACGAAGCGTGTTCCAAGTAAAATTGGCTTCACACAAACCTGGACCTTGGGAGCCAGAAACCACCACAATAGGGAGCTACTACAGCAGAACCCTGTCCCCACCAGTTGAGCTCTTTATCACCCCAATAAGCAGAGCTAGAAGCATAAGGCGTAGAGCAAACAACCCTCTTGGCATTCGCATTGCCAGTAAAGGAAGCAGAGTAAGGCGACCTTCCATGCTGCGAATCGCAAACAAAAACCGGCACTGCTCAGGTCAACCCAACATTATCATGATTCATGAATAAAACTACCCACTCACCTCCTCCCTATCCTAACAACAGAAACGAAAAAAAGGAAAAAAAGATAATCGTTAACAGGCCGCCTCGGGCATTCGAATTACTTTGCAACCAGCACCTCCCCAAATAGTTTAACCCCTAATATTCATGCTAATTAGCTTCGCTGGAGGGATTAATTGCACATTAGTCACAAACTTCGGGGCACGGCTTCTCATTATCATCAAACTAATGAACCCGCATTACCTTAAAAACAGAGATACCGGGGCTCCCACCGCACACAGCTCTCACCCCATCCTCATCCCGAACCCAGTCTGAGCCGCCAGGACCCGACCCGTCCCGTCCACACGCATCTTCCCCGCAATAAACACGCTTACCGTCAGAAGCACCACCACCAACCCCATGGCTTCTTTGGTCCGTATTATCCTCGTTCAGGACGATGTGGAGATCGTCGTCGTCCTCCTCGCTATCGCTCTCTGCAACGGGGGAGGAAACGGGAGGGGCGACCAAAGTGATCGCTGATGAGGCGTGGACCGCGACGTCGTCGTACAGGTCCCCGAACTCGTCCTCGTCGTCCTCCATTCTCTCTCTTCTCTCTCTCTCTCCTCTGTTGCACTTTTCAAGTGGAGAAAGGGTGTTTCCAAATTTGGGGGGAAGTGGAGTGGAGTAACCGCTCTTAAACCCAGGCCTTAAACCCTAAATCTCCCGCGTCCATTAAATATTTATCAGTTTTATGTGGGCCTGTACCTCTGGAAATCCGGAAAAAGGTTACTTGGGCCTGTGTGCCCAAAATTTGTGACTCCATTATTTAATATTAATTAATACGAGATTGGAGTTTATTAAATTATGTAATGATTCCTTAAAAAAGAATTAAGCATGTAACGAATTATATTTTTACTAAATTTTAGTAGCGCAATGTTGAGTAATATAATTTTACAATACGACAACATAATATTTCTGTGCTAGATCTTTTTAAAGTTAATCTATGTGCGAGATTACTCTTCCTAACTTCCAAATTGAACACATTAGCTTTTCAAAACATAAAATACTTCTCCTTTGAAATTATGAATCAAACATTGTTGAGTGTCCTACTTTCAGACTTCCTACTCTTAAATGAAGGTATTACTCCCCAATAATAGCCAAACTACTTATATAATACATATAACACAAAACAACACAAAATAATCATCAGTTAATAGCCTAACTAGCTTACTCTATCTTATAAAAAAAGAGCCTAACTACTATTTAAAATAATAGACAACACGAAAACAACGTAGGCTCTATCATCTTCCCCTGGGATTAACAATCTGCGAGAACACCTCGCTCCCATGATGAAGATCATCCGTTTCCTCCATACTAACCACACTCTCCTCTTCCTCTTCCTCCTCCTCGATCCGGACTGCCTTCCCGAGCTCCTTGATGGTCCTTGCCCCATCAGGATCATCCTGAAGCTGGAGCGCCAACTCCAAGTTCCACATCACATCTCCCATTGATGGCCGGTTGTACCCCTGATCAGACAGGCACTTCTCCGCTGTCTCCGCGAACTTCTTCAAGCACTCCGGTCCGATCTGTCCCTTCAGGTGCGGGTCCACGATCTCCTCCAGCGTTCCCTTCTTCCGGCAATGTAGCGCCCAATCTGCGAGGCTCACTTGCTCTTTTGGCAAGCTCGGGTTTAGAACCTGCCAAGCGCACAGTACCTCGAACAGTACCACACCGAAGGAGTACACGTCGGATTTCTCTGTCAGTTGTTGCCTCCTGAAGTACTCCGGGTCCAAGTATCCGAAGCTCCCTTTCACGACGGTGCTAACATGGGTCTGGTTCAGGTTAGGCCCTGTCTTAGACATGCCGAAATCCGAAACTTTTGCCACCCAATTCTCGTCCAAGAGGATGTTGGTTGTCTTGACGTCCCTGTGTATGATCGTGTACCTTGCACCGGTGTGGAGGTAGTGCAGCCCCCTGGCCGCTCCGATGCATATCTCGAGCCGTTGCTTCCAAGGCAAGGCAGGGTTCTTGCTCTTGTACAGATGCTCCCTTAGCGTACCATTCGCCATGTAGTCGTAGACCAGGATCATCTCCCCGTCCTCCTCGCAGAACCCAATCAGGGACACCAAATGCTTGTGCCTCAGCTTGGACAGCATCTCGATCTCTGTTTGGAACTCGTTCACTCCCTGTTCGGATTGCGGGTTCGATCTTTTAATAGCAACCTTCATCCCTTGGTCGATGACACCCTTGTACACCTTCCCGAACCCCCCAACACCGATAACCTTAGACTCATTGAAGTTTTTCGTGGCGTGTATGATCTCTGGCAGTGAAAAATGGCGACACAGGCCTTGTGCAAGAGTCGAGAGCCGGCTACTCGCACTGCTGTGTCCCGATAACGTCGATCTCCTTGTCGAGTTGGTAAGAGATTGACCATACAAAGGAAGCCAACTGATGCTTTTAGACTGGCTTCTAAACCCTCCATCTCTCTTCTTTTTGACAGCGATCAAGCCAATGCCAGCAACAAAAGCGAAGCCAAGGACAGCACCTACAACGCCGCCAACTGCCCTCCTGCTGCTCGCAGCTGATGGCGCGAACCCTCTATTGGACTCTGCTCGCGCCATCATAGGCGAGAGCACTGGGTTGGAGCCAGTCAAATTTTCCCGGGAGTCGTTAACCTTGAAGATCTCGATCCCATTGAGGAGCGAGTCGTAGTACTCGGACTTGGCAGAAACCTCGGGGTGTAACGCCACCCAGAGGGAGTCATCGTCGACGCCAACTTGCTTGCTGACGTACATTGCGTAGTCCTTGTACCACGGGGCGCCCTGGGACCCGGTCCAAGCGATCACATCAGCCCCGTCCTCAGCGATCTAGTTGTTGATGTAAATGTTGAACACCCTCTGGTTGATCTTGGTCATCTCGAACTCGCAGAAATGCAACCTCGCTACGTAGGTAAAGTTTGGGTCCACCCGAAAAACCCACGTCAGGTTGTAGTTCTGGTTCACTTCGGAGCTTGGCCCCATCGATCTCGCAGTTCTATAGACATCCAACGGGGCAATCGACTTGGGGATGTCATCCGAAGGGTACTTGATGGTGGTGTTGGCCAAGGCGGTTACACCCGAAGCAGTACCAAACAGATAAGGAGAATCATCGTACCAAATCCTCGTAAGACCCGAATCATTCACAGAAGGGATGAATTGTCCACCAACATTCAACCGAAACATGGTCTGCAACGCCGAGTTGGTAACGTCGTACGTCTGGTCCGCGAACCCGACCATCGAGGCCGGGCCAGCGTTAATATCCGGCATTGGGATGAGTTCGATGCCGTTGATGAAAGCATACGAGTTAGTGTAAGAGAAGGCGTGAAGGTGAGGTTGAGGGTCCCGGATTCGATACGGACCAACGAGAATTCCCTGATAATGTAGGCCTGCGTCAGGGCCTGAGCCGTGATGAACGCGCTGAAGTTGCTAAGGAGGGTGAAGCCGTTGGCAGCTACCGAGAAGAATGAGGTGTTGGCGTCGAGGGAGCTGTACGTGGATGGGTAGAAGTGAAGCCTCAGGAAATGGCGGGTCGAGTTCGAATTCGAGACCCGAAACGTGTAGGTGGATTGGGAGGAGAAGATCCTGGCCGTCATGTAAGGGACGGTGGATGGTAATGAAGGATCCTGAGAAGCTGCAGTAGCTGTTATAGAACTCTCATTGATCGATGAGGACGACGATGTGTACTTGGTGTCCGGCTCCCATTCCCTCCCGTCGCTGTCGGTTCCGGCTCCGGCGGCTCCGCAGTCGAGGACGTAGGATTGGGAGCCGGAGGTGGTGGTCGTTGACAGAAGCAGGGAGATTAGAGAGAACAGGACAATGCAGCGCATGTCTGAACAGGAGGAGATTCCTGTCGGTTTCCTGACGATCTACGAGGGTATGGCAGGTGGATATTTCCAAGGAAGGAGGAAATTCAAAGATTCATGTGAGAAATCATTAGTTTTGTCTTTTTTTTAGTTGAATCAAGGGTTGGGGATTCAGAATTTGTTCTTTTGACTTTGCAGGAGAAACAGAGGCCGGAGGCTATTTTTTCTCTTTTCTTTTTGTGTCGTTTGTGCCTTTGGCGGAGTTGGAACGTCAAGATCAGAGTGATCGTTGTTAAATTTTGTTTCGTTTTTTTAAGAATTCGAAACCTATATTTGTTAGCCTTCATTTATTATTGCACCATTAAACACACGGACGTTTCTTTGAATTTAGGAGTTTCTTTTATCGTGGGGAATGTATATTATTATTACGTCACATGTTAGCTAACAGTTGGCCATAAGTTAGAAACGATTAACTTGGTAGAATTGGTTAACTTGTAAGAATGCTATTAAGGTAGTGGAGCTCAACTGTGAAAGGAAGATTATTATGGAGCTCAACCGTCCCCTCCGGGGAGATCATTAAGTCATGTTGCAAATTTCTTATTGGCTTGGATTGGACCGGACCGTGTCTCACATTTTTCTTCTTTTAATCAAGATATTGCGCTTTTATTTTTGCCCAATTTATTACGCTCTTGTGTCGTTATTTGGGTGTAATTTGATTTTAGCAACATCATTTGTAATTTTGTGGAAGAAAATAATATTGTACCTGTGTGTTATGGACATTATTCTTTTGCTAATGTAGTTTTTTTTTGTCACATCATAAATTTGGGCTCATTGGATGGGCTATGGCGGCGCACATGTGAAACCCATTAGACCCATCATATTCTCAAAGCCCATTGGGCACAATATCCATAAAGGCTAAAGCATCGCCAAAGATAAACCGCGAAATTGTATTTCCGTCCTCCTCCACGCCGAGGTCAAAGGTCTCTTCTTTTCTTTTCCTGAGAAGCTGCAGTAGCTGTTATAGAACTCGCATTGATCGATGACGACGATGAGCACTTGGTGTCCGGCTTCCATTCCCTCCTGTCGCTGCCGCCTCCGGCGGCTCCGGAGTCGAGAATCTTAAAGCATCAACTTGTCTTAAGCCAACGTGAAGAAGAGAAAACGATTACCGGCGGAGGGCGGAGGGCGGCTGAGTATAGAGGGTTTATGGGATTTGGGGATAGTTATAAAATCAGAAGGACTAGTTATAAACACTAGAGACCCCATAATTATAAACGAAACATGAAGGACTAAAACGTATCTCCTTGTGGTTACACATTTTTTGCGAGATAATCCTATGTTTCAAAAATGACTTTTTGTTCTTAGGTTACCCTTTTTTTTAAAGGGGTTTGGATGGGTTTTTTTTAGTTAAAATTGACTTCGAACCTAAAAATGATGTCATTTTAGCACTGATGTAGCACACGACGACACATTTTTAAACTCGGTTGGCTTGTTGGGATGGCCACGGATTAAAAATCTATTTTAGTCATTTACTTTTTATAGTTTTTTAAAAACACTCTCTCTCTGTTATATTCTTCTTCCTCCTCTCCCATCTCTCTTTTTTCACCCTCTCCGGCAGCTACCTCAAGCTTAGAGGAGCTCCTAAAGAAGACATACATGTCCACGGTCTCCGAGTAGGTGAAGCGCAGGGTCTCAGAGAGGGTGGCGAGGGTCTGGAGCAATGGGGCGAGTGCCTGAGCCGGCCTCTACACCATCGTGGCGTGCTTTATTATTTTGAGGTCCAAGTACTTATTTTGTCGGAGCTGAAGATACCAGATGCAGCTAAAATCTCCAAGTACTTTTATTGGCTTCATGGGGATTGTTTTCAAGGAACGCATGCAAGTTGTGTGCACAAGGAAGCCTTACTTTTATAGGGTCCAGTCGCTTGAGGACAAACTCAATCTGCTAGAGGGAGTCTGATGTAGGCACATTAAATTTATCTTTATTGAATATTTATCTAGTTTGACACTGCTTCGTATTTATCTACAAGTTTAGTATTTATGATTAGTTTATTATGATAAATTAAGCTATTTAGGACTCTAGTCTAAACCCTAACTCTAGTTCATAGTTATGTGATGAATAATACCGTATATTGACATTTGAGAGTTTATTTAGTTGAGACTTTATCTTAAATTCTTGAGGGGTGGATTCTTCTCAGTAGAGAGATTGTTTAATCTCTAGTTATCTTTGCCCTTGTCGACCGTTCTCGTGGACAACCTAGATTGAGAGACGTTTGCATCGTGCCCCTTTGGATTTAGAAACATTATCAAGCAGTTCAACATCAGATCTATCATATTCTCGTTACCAGTTTATTTTTGATTTCGCTACACTACATCATCATCCCTATGTACGGTTATGCATGGAGATTGCAAAGATTAGAAGTGCTGAAGTCCTTATTGAATCAATGAAGACATGGCTAACCTCATCTAGTTTGGTTTCAGCAAGCATTGCTTTGAAAGCAGTTGCAGTCAATGTGAGATCCTTGATGAGAGTTCATTGCTCCGTCGTTGTGTCTTAGAGGAGTAATCAGGACATCTTCTTGAGGTAAAGATGAAAATTGAGTAGAACGTGCCAATGACATATATTCGTTAGTCCACTTAGCGAGGGTGATTAAGAGAACCACCCAAAAACTCAACCTTATGGTGCAACTAGATAAAATATTATTGGATCAGTAACAGAGATAAACAGGATTACACCATAGTTATTAAAAACAAGGTAATAAAAAAGGTTATCCTTAACATTGTTGTTGTTGGTCATCGTATGGTGTGTACTTGATTAGGATTGGACTATAGTCAAGGCAAGTGTTGGATACTTTCTCCGTAAGACGAAATTGCCCCGTATATTTTAGTGCACTACGGGCTACAACAATCGTCCCCAAGATACAACGACTATTTGGGCATTTTCAAGATTATTGCACATGACTCTCGAAACTTTCGGGCGAACTCTTATATACCCAAAATTTTTGTACTCGGACTCAGACTCTTCCTAGTGAGTGAAGAAGGGAGGGAGAGAAGACAACAATGCTAGAAAATGCACTTGTTGTTGGGATGATTTGTAAATGAGGGCGAGAGGTCTATTTATAGGCAATGGAGGATGGAGACTCGAAATGCCACGAGGACTTATAAAGAGTCATGTCCAAATTTTTATAATTTGTTCATACTCTTTCATAATTATTTAACCAATTTGTGTCCTTTGATTTTGTGTCCTTTTGTTTTTTTAAACCAAATGACACCAATAGTCCAAAAGACACCAACCATAATCAAAGGACACCAACAATCCCCCACATGGTTAATAATTTAGTCCACGAGATCTTTCGACTCAAATCTCTTATCCCCTACATGAATGATGACCAATGCATGCAGACTCTAATTGAAAGTTCCGACGTGTTATTATTGCATCGAGATAGGTAGCTTGCAGCTTTGAACCTTCTCTAGTAAGATGTTATCGAATTTACTTGCTACTTGGTGAACGTGATGTCTTGAACTGTCAGCTTTTTGTGTAAACCAAGACAATAATATTTACACAATAGTAATCCTAGTATATTTAGGCTCTCACGTTGTGTCCTTTTCGGCCATGGACCATATCTTGGATTCATAAGTGTTTTCCTATTTGAAGCGACCTCACTTCACACTTACATAGGTGATCTCCTATCAGAAGTATCTTTCTATAATCCACCTTCAACAAGGTATAGGAATCATTAAAAGCAAAATGCTTAACCTAGCCACACCTCTGCAGGCTGACACCTGGACAGCTTCTGAGAATGAGATAGGTTCCAGGTGATTAACTGAACCCTCCATAACTTAGTTGTCTCGTTGAACCAAGTTTGTGGGATCTCTACTCATCATGGTTGAGTTACCGCTATGGACGTCCTTTAATGTGTGGACTTTAATCCCATTCCCCTTGCTTCATTGTACATTTGATCTCTATTGATTCCTTTCGTAAAAGGATCAGCTCAATTTTCTTGGAACTTTACTAGAGATCAATTGTCTAACAGTGTTATGTCTCTGACCAATATGTCGAGACTTACCGTTGTACATTGTACTTTGTACTCTCCCTATTACAGACAATATATTAATACGGGAGGCACTAGCTTTTCCGCAATATGGAATATCCTCAAGGAAGTTTCTGAGTCATTCAGCTTCTTCCCTAGCCTCGTGTAGTGCTATAAACTTTGACTCTATCGTGGATCGAGCTATGCAAGTTTACTTTAGAGGACTTCCAAGACACGGCTCCTCTTTATATAGTGATTATGTATTCACTCGTAGGTTTGGAGTCCTTGGTGTCTGATATCCAGTTTTTGTCACTGTATCCTTCTAATACACCTGGATATTTAGCATAGTGTATGCCTTCGGATGGTATACCTTTTTGTGATCTTAGTGGAGTTGTTCCATTGTACACTCGTAGGACCTTTTGTATGAATATTAGAATTATGTATGTATACTTGTAATGTATATTTATATAATTATGTTTATGCTTCCGCAATGAGTTATGCTTCCGCGATTATGGTTTGCGTATGTATGTCTGAGGCTGGTAGGACCACGGTTCCTCAGTTTGGGGAGCGTGATCCAGCGCCGTGTCAGCAACCCGCTTTTGGGTCATGACACCAGCTGACATGAAAAATTTCTCAAAAAAAAAGCATGATAACATAGATTAAAAATTCATTGTGAACAAAAGTAAAAAAAAAATCCCTGCGAAGAGAACAAAGTACAACACCTTGTTTCCACTGAGAAGCAAAAAAAATGAAGAGAGCACTAAAAATTGGAGAAGAGGGGCAAAATTGAAAATCACCAAAAATTAAGTAACTTGGCGCAATTCCGTCCTATATGTAGTAGCTGTTTTCCGAGCTAACATCATTTCCATCAGCAAGTTCTGTAATAGAATTATCATTTGCTCCATGCATTTACTTGTGTATGTATCTACATGTAGTTCTTATCAGTTATGTCCATTTTCACTCGGTCCAAGTAAGCTCCCTTAGAAAGGAGAGACAGACTTGCTCTATTGGTTTTCAAAAAAGGTATATCCGGTGAACCTCTTGAAATCTTGAACCTGGAACAACTCCATTCCTCACAGCAGCTGGTTTGGAGTCACTATAGGTAGTATCATCCGTTCGAGACACAAGGTACGTATTTGATAACCAATGCAAGTGTCTGAATTTAAGTTTATATTAGGATGATTCGAATCTTAATAATTTGAAAATTTAGGAGATGTTTTTTAGTGGTATTACTGTTCATTGAAAATTTCCAATTTGGTACTCAAAAAAACTAAATTGCAAAAGAGGTGTCTACGGGGAACTGTTTTAAAAAAATCTCCTGTACTGAACTAGTACACAGAATTTTACCTCGTGTATACTAATACACAGGATTTTCCTTCGGATTTAGTACACGGAGAAAAAAAATAGTGTATTGGTCTACACGGGATAAAATTCTGTGTATTGAAATAGTACACGAGAATTTCCGTGTATTGGTTATCTAGGCTTGGGTCCAGAAATCTGTAATTAACGGACGAAAGAGATTCAAAGATTTTCTATCTACTAATACACGGGATAAAATTCTGTATATTCAAAACTTGGCTATAAAAATGTTCACGTAGAAGAACGAGAGCAGAGAAAAAAATTCCAATAGTTCCACCGAAAATTCTTGTTTTTCCAAGGTTTGAAGAGCGAATTTATACACGGTTTGAATCTTCAAGCAGGTAAGAAATTATAATTTAGCTTTTGTGATATAGTTTGTTTATAAATTTTTGAACTGTCGTTATTAATTTAGTAATTTTGAAAAGATTAGTGTAGTTAATTATCGATAATATTGAACTTTAAAACTCGATAATTGATTAAGAAAGGTGCTTATTAGTTATGATTTGTTAAATCGTCGTTATTAATTCTGTGAATTAGAAAAAATTAATGTAGTTAATTATCAATAATGTTGAATTTTGAAACTCCGATTAGCCAAGTTTTGACCAATACACAAAATTTTTTCCCGTGTAGACCATTACACTAATTTTTTCTCGAATTCGGAGGAAAATTCCGTGTATTGGTAGACATGGGATAAAATTCTGTGTACTGGTTCAGTACACAAGATTTTTTCAAAACAGTCCTCTGTGGACACCTCTTTTGCAATTTAGTTTTTTTAGGTACCATTTTGAAAATTTTCAATAAACAGTAACACCAACTAAAAAAATTCCAAATTTAGGTCAACCCAACTAAATTTACTTATTGTCTTACTGCTGATTATCGCAAGAGAAAAGTCAAGGTCATAGATGTGGTCGAATGGGCTGACAGTCCCCCTGATGATGATTTTGTCAAATCTACCGAAAGGTTAGCTACTATCACCCTCCTCGAAAATATGTTGCAAGGCGTGTGTTTGATGATCGAGCAAATCATATTGAGGTAACTAATTATTTCTGTCCTTCGTCTGTGATTATTTCTATCCTTCGGGATGATGCTCTATTTTTGGATTGCAATGCGGCTTCACCGGTTGAGGTGATTAGTGAGGATATTGTCATGGAAGAGATGCGGCATGATGCACATGCATTTGTTCAGGTCGCCAACATGCATGAGGTAGATGTAGGCATGCTTAATTCAGTAGTTGTTGATGTCCCTGTACAGGTGACTGATGTTCCTCTTGGCTCTTCGTCTGTGATTGTTTCTGTCCTTCGGGATGATGCTCTGTTTCTAGATTACAATGCAACTTTATCGGTTAAGGTGATTAGTGAGGATGTTGTTGTGGAAGAGGTGCGGCATGATGTACATACTCTGGTTTCGGCTTTGGTTGCCTCAGATACTATGCAGGTTGGAGCTGAGCGTATTGGTCTCAAGGAAGGTGCTTCACCCATTCCTTATATGACAAACATAACTAATATGAATGTTGTGGATGATTTGGATGAGCCGTACCTACAGCTGATGTCGATGATAGGTTCCCAGACTTGAGCAGATTCCGTAGAGTTGTTTCCCGATCAGGTCTGGGTCCTGCCGCTACATATGAAGAGACAGCCCGCACGCCTGAAAGGATTTAAAGTTGGCTAAACCCAAAGACATAATACTCTGTCTTACCAGGTATGTTGATTTATATTTGCCTACCCTGACTACCAGGTATGTCGGCTAACATGAATTAAGGATGGCTACTTTCGTCCCCATCAGACTACCAGACTTGTTAGTTAGTTGGTGCTATTTATTTCTGCCCCACCTGACTGCCAGGACTATTGGTTAGTAGGTATGCTCAGGGCTTTGGACGGTTTTGTACCTCTTTTCTTTTTATTTTGATGAGAGTTTAATTAAAAAAAACTAAATTTACTTATTGACAAAAAAAGGTATTTGATATATTTTAAACCATAATTATTATATGTGTAAAATGGTTAAGTTTACTTTTGCTTTTAATTTTAAGGAGTTCTAAAAAATACATTTAAAGTATTTGTCCATTTAATAACAAAAAAATACACTATTTCAAAAGTCTCACCTGGCTTGAATATGATGAAGTCGTCATTTTAGTTTAACTAATTGGTGAAAAAGATTTGCAACTATTCAAAGTTTGGAATTTATAGATCCGAAAGTAGATGATATTAAAAGGAAAAAGTTATACATAATTACCATGTGATTTGGCGTGTTTCAAAAAAAGACTGTGTGGTTTTTTTTTT